>JUJX01000399.1:0-33527 GCA_000800745.1 Diaporthe longicolla
AAAAAATACTTTAAATTTCTTTATTAAAGTCTTTTTAAGAATATATTTTTAAAATAATTAATTTTAAAAGTTTTTAATTTTTTTAAAAATTATATTTTTAATTTATATTAATATAAAAAAAATATAGTTTTATAAAGATTTTAATAAGAATCTTAAAGGTATTTTTTATATAACTTTTAGTAAAGGTTTAGGAAAGTTATTAAGGAATAACTATTTAAAAAAGGGTTGAAGAAATTTTAGTGGCACGTGCGTAGGTGTGAATTTTCCCGGGGGGGGGCATACTCTCGTTTTTCCGAGACAGCTGTTGGGGGGCGCACGGGCCAGCGGTTCGTCTCAAGCCGAAGCTTCTCCCCAGGAAAATCGGTCATTGGCGACCCAGACTTTTGACTTTCGGGAGCCAGCATGGTGGGATGAAAGACTGATCGGAGCCAGGATGTCATTCCACTTGTGGGAAACTCTGAGATGGCCCGAACGACGTTCTAAGAAAGCGCAGCAGGACAGGCTTCAACTCTGTGTGACAAGGTGCTTGAATCTTCAGAACATGCATTTTCAACATCAGCAGATGCTCTTTCACTTGCGCCAGCCCGCCAGCCCGGGTTGCTCATGGTCCCTCTCAGGTGCACAAAGACTTTGATCGAAGGACGGCACAGGTCATACCGCCCTGTTTCTCTCCACTGGAATTCATGGTATGATTCCAGTGTGATCCGTCTTAGACCAAACCTTTATGAAACAGTCCGACGTACGGTACTTGCTAACAGGAGAAATTTATTTCTCAAGAAGGTTTTGTCTGCACACACACAAATGCAGTCTCAATGTACAAAAGGCTTATGTTGACTGTGTGTGGCTGAGAAAAATTGAACTTTTTGGACTCTCAAGCAGTGACCATTCTGAAAATTGAGCAATTATGTAGATACCTGGTTTCGTACTTCAGCAAATATTATACAAAGACATTCGCTGGTCACTCGGCGAGAGAAGTTCGCAGAACGAGACAGCAGAATGGTCGTCTTGGCCATTAATGCACCAAAGACACACCAAAAGAGTTGTTACGCACATCTGCACATGTGTGAACGCGGAGGAGATGGGAAGCAGCTCAAGCCAATCGGCCAGCGAAAAGAATAGCATTGATCCTGGTCAGGGAGGAGGCTCCGTTCTCAATTCGTATTCACACGAATGCTGTGGGTCAACTGCGTTTACCTGTTAGACTTGTGTGTTCGTGTGATAGTAAAACATGCCACGTAAAGGTATAACATGTATTGTGTAAAACACCATAGCATGAGGGTATATGTATCTATATGGTGCAAGAAATATGTGCGCCGAATGACAAAGACCGTCGCCTTATTACAACACTCGCTAAATCTTTAATCTGCATCTGATTCTCGAGCCGACCTGCGCTCCGACCATTGTGATCTGTTGGCAGACGGCCGTCTTCGACCGTCTATGCCGTCACTTTGACGTCTTTTATAGCCACCGTCTGGCCGTTCTTCCAAGGCGTTTTCCCACTCTTGTAGTGACTTTCGTCTGCAAAGGACAGAACGTTGCCCTGCTTGGCCACGAGGGGGACAAGGAGAAGGTCGAGCAAAGCGCAGTCACCTCCAATATAGGGGGTTATGTACTGGTCCGCCAACTTCCATAGGGGGTTGTCCCAGGCCACTACCCGGGTGTAAAGCCCCGAGATACCATTCATGTCCGAGGCATTCTTCTTTCTTATCCCCTGGTAATCCTTAAACACCTGGTTCAGCGCCTCTGTGCTAGGCTCAGGGGCCTTCGAGAGCAGCTCGTGCAGGCCGTTTGTCAAAACTGCAGCGGACTGCCACCCGCTGTTGAGCCCAAGACCGACGTTGGGTGTCATTTTGTGCACTGTGTCTCCAATCAGAACGGCCCGGTCGCCGAACCAAGTTGGTGCGACGCCTTCCTCAAGTCCTGAGAAGTAAGACCACGTTGTCTCAGACCAGATGTCTTTGAACTTGATATCCTCCGAGACACTGAGATCTTCAGCTGTCTTAGCGAACTGCAACTTCTCTTCCTCCGCGTACCGTTTGCTACCTCTTGTCGTCGTTGGCAGGCGTTCATAGACGACAAACATGGCCATGTCGGGTCCCGGGATGACCTGGATGGAAGTCTTGTCGCCGTGCATCTCGTACAATGTCTGGGGATCGAGGCCCTTTGTCCAACTCGAGCAGCCATAGAGTGCTCGGTAACTTGTCGAGAATGGTTCGGCGTGTTTTTCGTCTCCCTTCGCGATGTGTTTCCGGACTGAGCTGTTGACGCCGTCTGAGCCCACAACTATGGAGCCTTCGTGGACGGTACCGTCCTTGCAGGTTACTTTGACGCCGTCTGCCGTGGTCTCGATCCCTGTCACCTCGACGTTGCTGACGATGCGAGAGTCATGCTCTGGAAGAGTGTTGAAAAGATATTCGTGCAGTTTCGGCCTGTGGAAGCACATCCAAGGGTGTCCGAGCCTGGCGGTGTTAGTTGTAGCTATCCCCAGAGGCATAGTCTTTCGTGAACTCACGCGACGCCGACCCTCTCCATCATGTTACTCTTCTGCAGCACAGACCCGTCTCTTCGCACGTTTTGCTTGTACTTGATCCCGCAGTCGATCTCCTCCGCCCCCTTCAACAGACCGAGCTGGTCCAGAAGCCTCACGTTGTTCGGCCAGAGAGCCATTGAGGCCCCACCTTTCGGGACGAGGAGATCACTCCGCTCCAGAACGATAAAATCGATGCCTGCCTTGGTCAGGCAGTGCGCCAGGCCGAGACCCGACAAGCCACCGCCAACGATGATCACCTTGAAGCCCATTTTTTCGAAGCTGAAAACACACAGGATGAAAGCAGGATTGGGTGCATGGGACCGACAATCAGTGCGACGTGAAGATCGTGCCGGCATTCACTTATCTAAAGCTTTTCTTTTCCCAACGGGCATGGTCTAGAAGCGGATCCGCGGCGCTTCAAATCAGGGCCCCACCGAAAGCCGGATTTGTAGCCCCCTGGCTGTGGTCCATTTGATCTCCGGAGAGGAGTCGGCTGTCTAATCAACACGTGGGAAGTGGACTGCAGCCGCGGCCTGGCCTCAAAGAGGAAATTACTTTCGCAGCCGAACGGCGCTTCTACGGCACGGACTTTTAATACCATCTCTTGTTTCCGTCGAAAGCTGCACCGATTTGACCTATGCCCCAGCGTCAACTCCAGGGCGTTCGTGTTGGATTCTGGGGGTTTTGACAGCATCTTAAGCGAATCCGACGGCGTATCATTTCTGGGGGACTCCCCTGGCTTCCGCACTAACAAGCTCAGAGGTTCCATCGGCAATCTCACCTGCATTCAATAGGGGTCGCGCGCCATGCGCGCACCAGGGCAGCGCCCCCACAAAAGTTTGCCAGGTGGGTCGTCAACATGAAAAGGGGAATCGCATACAAGAGACAAAACAATCATGCCACTGCACTTAAACCCGATGGGCACGGGCTGAGAAGCACGTGGCGATCGAGCTGACCTGCGCTCGGAGAATAATTCAAGGTCCCGAGCCCAATTCCTTGCACATATAAAAGAATCGCACGCCGGAGCCGATGTTGCGGTAGATTACGTTGAACGTGGGCCATTTACTCTCCCAGCCTGCGCATATGTGAGCATCCATCCACAGGCAAGAATGAACATCCAATGTGGCCGGCGATGGACGTCGAAACGGCAGCGGCGGAGCATCAGCTGCTACTTCCAGTTCTGAGGCTATCAGAGCATGGACAAATTGGCAGCAACGATACGTGGTCACAAGCGTGCAACATATCAACCTTGAAGCTGGCTCTTCGCCTGAGCAGGCACATGTGCAGTCAACTGCCACTTATACACGTTTCAATTGCGGTGGGAAAGTACCTAGGTGGCTTCGTACGGCAGTGGTTCCATATCGCAGGACCTTCTAATGCAAACATCTTCCTCTTTTAGATTGCAGACCGTAAACATTGTACATCGACTCTCTGCTCAAACACATTCGCAATTGTACATCATCAGCACCAGACTCTTATTCCTTACTTCTCGTCATCTCATCTTGAGTCTGTTCAGGTTATAAGTAGTAGCAGCCATGCGATTCATCAATTCCGATATCAACACTTTTTCCAACCAAACAGAGGATTCGTCCATATCAAAGGGCGAGACTGCTGAGCCCGGCGAGATTACCGAGCCCGATCAAGGCGCAACAAAATCCACGCCTGATGGTGCGACTGCTTCTTCTGTCAAGTCTGGCGATGAGGTTGAGCGTGGGCGCGAGCCTGAGCGCAAGCCTGAGCGCAAGCCTTTACCTACCGTCAACAGAATCAAGCTCACATTCAAATCCGGCGGCGCGAGCGCGGGGTCGAACCCATTCAAGTCTCCCAAAACTCGCAAGTCAGAAGATGGTGTAAGTGAGACATCAAAGACATCCAGCCATTTGTTTTTGCCCCCAAGTACCATGTTCTTTCAGGGCAGCCACGAGTTACTTGATAGCTGAACCGTCCTCGACCGCGATGTACATCTTGACGGCCCTTTCGCCGGGTCACTCTTCAGGCCGTTAGAATATGGCTGACTTCCTGTACTGTAGTATCTCGTTTGGGCACCGAAGACATGGCGATCGGACCTGAAGCCCATGATCCGGTGCATGATCGAGGGTCATGATGGCAGCAAACGAATCAAATACTTGACCTGGGATCAACCGAAAGACGAAGATTTCACGCCCGAAGACCCTCCCGGCGACTTTTTCACATCGATGAGGTACCTGGCTTGCGAGCCTCTCTAGCTCAGAGGTGGGGACTGGAATCATGCCACAATTTACTTCGTTGAATTCTTCGACGATGATAACGAAGACATTGAATCGGGGGTCATAAACGAGGTTTCTCAGTATGAGCGCATCGAACTCCCAAAACTGAGTGAAAGCGCAATCTGGGCAGAAAAGCCCTGTGTCGAGTGGGCTGGCTTGCGATTCAGGGACATTAAATTGAGAGACACATTCGGGCCCGGCAACCATGCCCACCGTGGCAGGCTGCGCGTTGTCACGCACGAAGCAATCGGGGATGGAAAAACTGAAATGGTCATGTGAGTGGTTTTTCTTTTCTTATAGTCTGCTACTCCTCCAGGATTTGCCGGCGGTCAAAACCTCGAGCACGGCACGGGACAGCACCATGCTAGGGGTATTTGCTCGAACTTGCAAGTTGTGCTATCTTCTAGGACTTTTCTAATTGCATTTGTACAGGAAAATCTGGCCAACACCCATGTGCAGCAAGCTTGACCTGGAAAATGAAATGATGGCGTACAAAGCTTGCGCCGGCATGGGCATTACGCCGGAATTCATCGGATATGTCACGGAGCAGGGCAGGCATATTAGCATGTTGACAGCCTACCACTCCAAGGCACACAAGCCGAAGACTGACGAGGAAAAGGAACTGTGCCGTATAGCCCTGCATACGTTCCAGATAGAGACGGGTTGGCAGCGCAGGCCTCTAGCAAACCACAGGGACAACTACCTGATTGAGGATGGGAAAGCCCTCCTCATTGACCTTGCCAAGGCAGATAATCCTGAACGGGTTGCCAAGAATGGGGGTGAGTGGACACAGAAGCTCCTTGATGAGAACTTTGATCGGTACTGGGACTGGCCATTTTTCGTTGAACAGGCCAAGCAAGGAAGTTGGGTCTAGAATATTTAGATTGCACGGGCACAGAAGTCGCAGCTGAGGGGATTGTTTTCGGTACAAGCATGAGTAATGACGAATTCCAAAAGTCTACACTGAGGGGTCGCAAGCTATGAATCTGACTGCAGTGTTCTGGGGGGGGGGGTTCAGCTCTTTTCCTGACCATTCTTCTCAGACCATATCACCACGGCACCTATGATGGCCGCTCGAGCCCAACTTTCCGCGAACACTCCCTCAACAGACTGTCTTTGTACATAGCCATGCGATCTTTTCTGGTATCCCAGATGCTCAGCCCCCTTGCCTCTGATCGAAGGCGAGTTTTCCAAGTTTCACTCAGGAATCCGCAGTCCAATCTCACGCACCCAACTCAGGTCTATCTCATCCTCGCTGCAGAAGATGCTCTTGGTCTCGACATACTTGCCGACGTACCTAGCCGCCTCTGTGCGATTGCCTCGCCACTGATTGAATCGTGTGCATTCCTGGTAACTAATACAGACAAGTCAGCCTGATGAAACCATTACTGACTGGTACCGTAGGCTTGGGCAACATCTTCATGCGGTCAAGGACTCACAACGGGTAGAATTTCCAATATCCCAGATCAGCGGCCTCCATCGCTCCCAGGAGCTCTTCGGCCTTGTTGACCACTTGCAACGCCATAGCCTGGCGGGCACCCCAAGTGTCTGGGGGCCAAGTCCCGAGCAAAAGGGCCAGGTCCCTTCTCAGCTCGTATCGCCTTGCGCATTCCATATCCGTGATCCTTGGGTCCAGGCAGCGCCCACAAGTGCAGGCGAAGTTCCAGTATCTCCGTGTCTGCTCCAGTCGCTGCCAACTGGTGAGAAAATCTTCATCGCCGCCCAGGTAGCTGACGAGAATCTGCTGTCCTGCCTTGATGTCGCAGCCGGCATAGAGGGTCTGCTGCTTGTTCTCGCTGGTGTACAGGACGAAGGCGTTGGGGGTGCAGGAGTGGTTGATGTTACTGAAGATAGGGTACACTGCTGAGGCGGTATCTTCATTGCCCTCGGTGATCGTGACAGAGTTTGTACAGAACGTCGCGTAGAGCATGACCACATTCAGGAAATAGTCGTCGCCCATATCGATCGTGGTCTGGGGTTCCTCGCTGCGGATTTGGTCGAAGAGGTTGAACGCCAGATTCCGGTTGAGGAGCCGAGTGTTGCAATGAAGATCCCTAAGGCGCTTCTTATTGGCTTCGTCCATCGAAGCAAGAGTCTGGCAGAATTCTTGATACGGGGTTGGCGACAGCGGCACCCACATCAAGGGGCTCTCCACGAGGATGCGAGTGCCAAGGGGTATGTTGACGGTTGCGAATAGGCCTTGGCCCATCGCTCCCGCGGAGCGAACCTCAAGATTGTCTCCCAAGTTCATGCTGGCGGATGTGCGAAATGTTTGCGGATGGATCAAGTGCAAGACCTCGAGTGAGCAGGACTGGAGGTGGAAGTTGTAAGGACGACAGCGCGAGGCCCGTCCTGACGTCCGGCTATAAATAGGCAGCTCGCACTCGTCTTCAGCTGTAATACAATAAAGTAAAAGTGAGGGCATTCACATGAAGCAGCGGAGTGACTAGTTGCCCTTTACAGGTAGTAGATGTGGTGCTGTTTGCAGCATCCACATATGTGCAGGTGACATCTTGAATGGCTAGAAATTAAGTCACACTCACTATTCACTGACCTATGGTATTTACTTGCAGAAAATATGACTTGAACCACTCGATATTTTCCTCAAGGAAGACTACCATTCACTCTTTCATGTGAAGAGAGAACCCTTTCCCCAACATTCAAGACTGTCGCTCTGTATGAGACAGTGGGAAATGCCTAATGCAGCACATGTAAGACGGAAAATAGGGTCTCAATACTGACAGGCTATGTATTAATTCCATTAAAGTCTTCTAACATCTTACTTCATAACTCTTCGCTAATTGTGTGGATACAGTGCGATGGGATGCCAAGCATGTGGCAGTCGGCCGGAGAAGTTAGAGTCAGTGGCTGATATTGGAAAATTGGCCAGCATTGTGGAGAGCCCAGTGGGGGACAAGTCTTGGGTTGCAGCAAAGTGATTAACTCAGATGGCGTGGAGGATTGACTGTGAACCTCTCGATGTCTACCAGTGCAACGTCAGGACAAATATGGATGGTGACACCCTGATGCTACACTACTCCGAGCAGAAACAGTAGCACTGAGGGTTCACTCCCATCTGCAACCTCTTCTGAGTGACCGCCTCGATAGTAAATGATCGTTGATAACACAACCTACTTGCCAGTCAGAATGCTGCCGTGTCTGGTGTCTGGTGTCTGCAAGTCAATACGTTGGAGGACAAAGGTGAAGCCAGGTCACTGACACCTGCTGATATAATACAGCATGCTGATTGGCCAATGCTATGACGTCGAAATCTGCAGGGCCACTGCGGGAACGCCTCTCCGTTCCAGCGATAGCACTCCACCCTAGCTCTTCGCAACATCAGACATTTTCAACCCAGCCTCGAATCGCACCAAGTATGCTGTGCCAGAGGTGCGCCAACTCCCTGTGTGGCAGCCGCCTCGCCGCGCTGTCGAGGCGCGCGATCCGCCAAGCTTCATCGAGCTCCGCGCTTCCCCGACGACCGGCCCACCCCTCAACGTCGACAGCTCCGTGGGCTCCTCGATCTATCGCCAGGTTGCCGGCCACAGCCCTCCGAGCCGGCGCGCATAGGCCATACTCTTCTTCAGCACCGCCTGGAACAAGCGCGACAGCCGCCGATTCGACAAGCCCATCAGGCACTCTGGAGAAGCCCGACTTCCTCAACGAAGCCGAGTCCGAAGTCTGGGACCGCCTCGCCAAGGAGTTCAGCCCGGTGGAACTGGTTGTGCAGGACATATCAGGCGGCTGTGGTTCCATGTACGGGATCGAGATAAGCTCGGAGAAGTTTCGTGGCGCAAACATGCTCAAGCAACAGCGGATGGTCAACGCCGTGCTTGGTGACTTGATGAAGACATGGCATGGGGTGCAACTCAAGACGAGGGTTCCATGAAGAATAGACTGGGTCCAATTACGAACGAAACCAATTGCATAGCCCTGGGTTCAACGCCGGAACATCCGGCGTGGGTGCGCGGAGCTCCTAGGAGGCAGGACAGCTCCTCAGGGCGACATACAGACGGAAGCTGTTTCATTATACACGGAGGGATATACGGGTTGGCCGCGTGGCAACCCTACAAGGTCGACTGTAATTATCAATCAGAGCAGGCCGGAAGCGCAGGTGTTGGAGGAGGGCCGGTGACCACTACGAAAATGCCCCGACCTCGCTCAGCAACAGCCAATGCTCGGTGGCGCTCTCACGAGAAATCACCACTCAGGATATAAATTACATGGTACAGGAGTTTGGAAGAAGGGTATTCAATTCAGTGCATCAGTACGGGCCTGAGCCTTCCGTCCAGCTCGCTCTGAGGCGGAAGCCAGACCTGTTCAGATGTGCTATCTGAAATGCCAGCTCCAGCTTGCCTTGCAAATACTACTAAACGACCCCATGGTAGACAAATGGGTATAGTTTCGTCATTGTGCGCTTGACTTGGACGCTTCAATGTTGTCTTGATGCCTCGAAGTACTGGGTGCTACCACACACCTTTTTAGCTGAATGTTTACTGTGGCACTTGGAGAAGATGCCTTACTTGAAGCCCGGGTACCTTTCACTTGCACTTTTCGCATTTTCCACTCACCGGCTTCACGCGTAAATTGTTCTTGTCTTTTGGTGGTAGGAGCCAGCAGTCCATTGCTGTTCGTCGGAAAATTTCGCAGCGGTTCCAGTTTGGTACACCAGGCGTCACTCTGCACTATAATCTGAATTAGCACTTTCTAAATGCATGCTAGTGACGAAGGACGAAGTCTCCTTGGTCTCACCCATATGTATATGGTGTGGAATGCCATGCTATCTCGGGTGTCCGAGTTGCACAGCTTCGTTGGGAGCACTTGGGCATGTTGACTGTGAAGCTAACGGGATGGTTTGTAGATACTCACACCACATTCATATTTTTCAAGAACCCATTCACACATCGCAAAGTTCCGAAATCGCCCTATGATACCGAGTATTTTGGTGTGTTCCAATCAGCTCATGTCTTGGGCAGGCGTGGTGAGTGAAGGATTGCAGCTTGAGCTCGAGTTCGAGGTCAAGACTGAACAGACCAGCGCAAATGGTTGGAGTGGGAATTTATAACTATCCAAATTTATTTCAATTGCTGCTCTCACAATGTCACAGGTTCTTGTCTGGTTTGTGGTCCATTGTCTTCTGTTGTCTCACTCATGCCAGTGAATCATTCTATTCAACTTTTGAAGTGAGTTCCTATCCTCGAGCACTAATTTCTCACAGCCAGAAGTCGGATCAGGCAACTAGGAATCAGCCCCGTTGTAAATCCTGGACGCCTCTATATAGTCCTACATATCATCAAGCCAGATGTGTTGTAAACAGTCAATGTTCCTGGACTGCTGCGTAGTCAATCAAGGACAGTCTTGGTCCGCTTCCAGTGCTATCCGAGTGGCTCAGGATGCAGCTCTGAGATCGAACATTTACTTCCATTTGTTATTCCAATTCGATCAACACATCACATGGGTCCTATTCTCCTGGAGTTTGAACATGTACGGGATCCGTAATGTATTCGGCCGTTTGGAACATGTAACATGCGACTGCAAATTTCTTGGGATGCAGAAGCCAAATCGATGATTCTATTACACCGACTATTTGCACAGGCTGGACGGCGTCAATCTTTGAACTTCGACAACAGCCAAGCCGAAAATTAAATGCTGTAATTGGTGTCTGGGAGTTGAATAATTCCACCCCCCTGTTCCGGCCACCCCCTGCCACTTACACGAACCCTGGCCTGTCACAAGGGGGCTTAGCCGATGCACTGACCGCCTGCAGTCATCGGCGAGCTTGTGGCCTAGGGAAGCTTGGGTGGGGTTATTTGGGGTAAAGTCCCAGCGCGTTCTAGCTCCAACCTCGACCTCTTCCCTCTGCAACCAACATCGAAGGTTCCTCGCGCTCGACTGACTGACTACACAAGCATTCAAGCCACCGTAAACGACTTCCAGAATCGCCTTTTAGGTACCCAAAGTCCAACTCACAACGCTTAGCATCACCCCTTTGCGCAAGCAAACCGAACACAGTCGATCCCCAAAACTGTAATCGCAATCGCAATGAAGACCGATCAGTATCTCAATCTCTGTCTTGACCAGGCTGCCCTGTCCAGTCTCCACTACCGCCATGGGTGCGTCGTCGTCAAGGGAGGCAAGGTCATCGGCCAGGGCTTCAATGACTGTCGCCCTGGATACGACGGCGGCAGCGTCCTGAAGACCGGCGTCCTGCCCAAGGCGGCGCCCAGCGTCAAGCCTGACAAGCCGGACCCGCCCAAGTCCAAGAGCAACTTCAAGACGGTCGAGAGCATCCTGGGCAACTGCGGAGGTGGCCACCACGCGAACGCCCGGTTGACCTTGCACAGTGAAATGATGGCGATCAACTCGGCCCTGTCGTCGTCTAGTACGCTGGCTGCCAGTACCGTGTCTCACGTTAAACCGAGCTTCAAATTACTCGGTGATTCCAAACGCAAACGCGCGTTACAGCGCGATGCAGTCCTCGCCTACACGCGTTCCGTGTGCCTCGCTACCTTCGGGCCGCAGGTTCAACAAGGTGCCGGCCCGGCTGAGACAGTCGAGTCCCGCGTTAGACCTGCCACATATAGATGCGACGACGTCCTATCGCACGGCGAAGAAGCATGGCTATCAGTATCATCACGGTCACCAGTCGAATCAGTATCAGAAAGACAAGGCGTACAACAACAAGTACAACAAGTACAACAAGTACAACAAGTACAACAAGTACAACAAGTACAACAAGTACAACAAGTACAAGTATAAGGCGGCGAAAGCGCCGCAGCATGCTCCAGCACCAGGGCACACTGCTCAGAATAGCGAGAGATTTGACAGTGACTCAGACGATAATGGCGTGAATGTCGCTTCTCAGAACGCCACAGGGAGCAATAAGAGCAACTTTGGTCTGCGCAAGGCGAGTCGCATTATCCGATTAATTCCTTGTGTTGAAGTTTACTGACTAGGAACAGGCGCGCAATCAGCACCTTCTGGTGCCCAAGGGCCGCAACGTTGGGACCTCTTCAGGCGTAAAGGAACGGATGAAGCACCCTAAACTTGTCGGCGCCGACGTATATGTTGCGCGCCTAGCAAACGATGGCCCGGCCTCGCCAAGCGGAAAGAATAAGAAGTGCCATGCGCATGACGAGCCAAGCGATGGGATTGCTACGACGAGGAGTCCGGACGCCAGCACGAATTCTGCCATGTCGGCTTCGACAGGGTCCCTCCATGATGAGCTGATCAACAAAATATCCAAGCCAAAGCCTTTGACCACTGCCTCGGAAGATGTCAAGCCTCTGCCGACTGCCGCAGAGTCACGTCCGTGCTACCGGTGTGTCGCGTACATGCACTCAGTCGGTATCAAACGAGTGTTTTGGACCAACAATGAGGGCAACTGGGAGGGCGCCAAGATTCGGGATCTGATCGACCAGCTTGACGGCACCATGCGTAGTGACACGGATACGACTCTAGGACAGGCTGCAATGGGCGTGTTCGTCACCAAGCATGAAGTCCTGCTGCTTCGGAGGCTGATCATGGGTGGCCAGGGGTAGGAGCATATGAGTACCGTCTGTTGGTCTAATGTCAATTAAAATCCCCTGGTCTAAATCCAGGCGCCGACCGCGAAAATTGAATGCCAAATCCCCTCCAGAAACAAACCATCCTAGACTATTGTTATGCCCGCCAGTGCTCGCTCATCAGAAGTATAGATCTTTTGCTTCTCAGAGCCGTCGAGGTTACACCTATACAAGGATCCACCGAGATCGGTGAGATATATGTGACCAGCTTCCAAATCAAGCTTCAGTCCAATTGCCTCGTTCAGGTGTCTCACAAGCACCTCGTACGACTTCCCACCGCCGTTCTTGACCACCAAGCCAGACTCGGGATCCAAGACTGCTCTGTTCACGGAATTACCCAGCGGCAACTCACCACGGTCGGTCCAATATAATGTTTCGTTGAGTTCGTCAACCTCGAGATCGATGGGCTCAGGCAGGTTGTCCAAAAGTAGCTGGACATCCGTCCGGTTCTCAGCCGTCTCCCCGGCGGGCATTTCGATGCTTGCGCAGAAGATACGACCCTTTCCGGACTTTGAGGCAGCCTTCTGCGTCCAGTAGAACTTTCCATGCTTTCGAGAGACGGTAATGCCCACGCACCACTTTGTCTGGTCGGAAAAGCCCTCTGCCTCCCAATCACCGGTCTTGATGATCGTCTCGAGCTCACCGCCGTCGTAGTTGCAGCGGAGCACGCGCATCCCCTCGCGGTCGCAGAAGTACAGCTTCTTGGACTCGGGCTCAGCGACCAGCTGCTTCGGGGTGTTGACCACGCCCTTGGGCACGATACACGAGGCATCCGAGCCGTCCTCGAGGTTCGCGGAGAAGACCTCGCCGTCGGGCCGGCCGGGCGAGCCCATACACGTCCAAAACATGCGCCCTGAGGACTCGTCGACATCGATACCGTCCGGGTAGGCCTGACTCTTGGCGAGGACCTTCTGGTTCTTGCCGTCGCCAGACATCTCCAGGACGAAACCCGGCGCCGGTGAGATCTTGGTAGCCGCAAGTCCGAGATCCAGGACTAAGAGGCGAGGGACGCGGGGGTACAGCCCTCCTTTCTGGCACTTGGCACCCAACTTTCCCTTGTCGATGTAATTCTTTTGTACGAAATCAACAGTCTTATCCGAGGGAAGCCCGCGCTCCGCTACGTAGTGCGATTCGATAAAGGCGACCGTGTCGAGCCCAACTTCGTCCATCGTCTTGCAGGGCGCCATCTCGGTTTTGAACATGGTTTTGAACATCTCATCAATCTCCTGGGGCGTTGATACATCCTCGGCCAAGATCGTGAGGGTCTCGCGCTTCACCGCCGCCCAGAGCCGGTTGAAGATGAAGCCAGTCGACTCCTTGCGGGCCACGTAGGGTGTCGTCCCTGCCTCTATCTGCCTCTCACGAAGAAAATCAATGACAGTAGGATCTGTGAACCCGCAGGTCATCAACTCGACGATGTTGTTTGTCGGTGGCATGTAATAGTGCGTGTTGAGTATACGCGTCCTGGTCGCCTCGTCCTTGATCTCGTCGAGCATCTCAGAGCTCTTGTATGAGCTGGAGTTGCTGGCGAGAATCGCGTCCTTGGGCGCAAGAGCTTCAAGATCTGCGAAGGTGTCGATCTTGATCTGCAGCTTCTCCGGGACGGCCTCAATCACCAGCCATGCTCCTTGCACTGCATCAGACAGCTCGGCCTGCGTTGATATCTCACCATAGCCGTTGAGGTTGGTCTTGGCTGCCGGGAAGTCGCGGGCGTTTTCTCTGACATATTCCTCACAGGCTTTCCTTTGCGAGGCATCGGGATCCCTAACACACACGTCGTAGCCAGCTGCTACCCAGCTTGTAGCTATGAGGAATGTCAGCCTGTACTCAAAGTGATACTCAGGGCATATGTCATGATCTCACCTATTCGCCGTCCTAGAACACCTCCGCCCAGAATAGCAACTGGTCGGCTGTGATAATCCTCGGGAGCTTTCCAAGAAGAGCTCATGATTAAGAATGATCAAATGTGTTTGTTAAAAATTGGGACGAATGCCGTCGATGATCACTTGACAACACAGAGATTCCCCTGTGCTATCAGAGCCGGCCGAGTGTCTCTTTTATATCAAGGCTGCCCCTGAGGCCAGGTGGGCCGCCGCGATCTCGCGATTACATGTTTGCGCCTGGCGGATGAATTCGACATGCGAATTATATGACGACATCCGACTTCATCAAGAATTTCGAATCTTGAAGCTCAAGGAGTGGAATCTCGCGACGTTCGTGGAAAGCGAAAAGCCGGCTTGCTAGGGAAGCCAATAGTGGTGCGTTTTTGCTCAGGGAAGGGCTTACCAAAAAAATCCCCTGCTTGCAGTGAACAACCCGGGCTGTCCGCCGAAGCCGCAGGCGGAAATGCCTCGGCCGAGGCCGGTGCCTCGGCACAAGTGGGTCCGCCGGCAGCCTGCGACCGGAGCTTCCGGCTCGGGCATGCATGATCCGTCCTTCGATAAACCGTGTTGTGCGCACTCATTCCTCCCGAGTTTTCTATGCGGCATTTAAAAGATGAAGCAATTATACCAAACTCTCACTTCAATTCTCACATGCCGCGCGTTTGATACAGCAGGAAACAAGCACTCAATGTGGTGATACGTGTCCAATATGCTGAGTTCATCACATCAGCCGGTATATAAATCCCCTGATCTGTTGTATCAGAATACAGAGATCCATATGTGATGTATCGAAATGCCTGTCTACAATTTGTGATTGGTATGTGAACCATGCACCACTAGCATGAATCTGGACGCTATGCTGAAACTGGTCCCAAGTGATATTGTAAAATGCTAGGGCTTTTGGTAATAAGCATCACACGACAAGGCATTGTTTATTGATAAGAATCAATGCGCTCGATTCGAGAAATTACTCTTGGCGGTTGGCTCCATTGTCGGTCATTTTGTGGTACAGCGCGTACGCAAATGCAAGGTCCTGAAATGGACATAAGTCCCTTGCACAATCAGGAGGCTGGAATGTTTCGGCTACCTTGAAGACAATTGTGATATGATAGATGCCGATCACTTCACTTCAGCTCAGCTGATGTATCAGGGAGTCCTTGTATATAATGACTCTGTGAGGTTGATCCGGGAAATGAGATACTCAGCCCGGATGATTCGAGTATATCCTGTGAAAAATGCTTCACAGTAGCAGATTTTGATTTAAGCAGACGATGACCTGGAGACGCTATCTGCATCAACTTTTAGGTAGTTTCGTTCTTAATCTGTATACACCCAAAGGCATTTACCGAGACGCATCATGCACTGCTTGCACCTTAGACCCCCGGCTAAAAGACCAGAAGGCTAGGTCAAGAAGACTTAGACACCAAGTGGTATAGAGACTCAGTACGCCGCACCGTCTCATACACGGTCCCTTCATATACTGGTGAAGTCTCAAAGAGTAAGCATTTGAATCTGCACACATTCCGAGGGAGTCTCCGGAGAAATCACAACACAGCGTCTTGGAAAAGCTCTCAGTTTTCATGGTTGGTCACAGTCTACCATCACTCTGTCTTGTTCAAATGTTTGAATCACTCGCTTCGTCCACATTGTACGCGTTAGCTACCGTTGAACCAGTTCTACTTGGTTGATGTATCAGATTCACAACAAGACTGAACTTAGGCGGAGCTTATTGGAATGATTTTCTCATTACTATCTTCAAGTAGCTAAGTTCCGACTTGTTACGGCAACACATAAAACAAGTGATCATTTAAGATGCGATATGGCTTACGTGCTACAGCTCTTCTCAGTGAGCACTCTTTCAGCGTGTCCTAACCCCTTCGCGAACCATTGCACAGCCTCATATTTGCTTGCATTATTGATACTTTAGCACAGATGATCCTCCGATTTCATATTGCGAACGTCTCAGTTCGGAAGGCCGAGGGTACACTCTGACGTATTCGTGATGCTTGCGTGCCTACAGGGCTTTTTGTCTTCGGGCTTTACCGACAACCATATCTGGAGAGAATGAAAAGAATCCGCGAGCCGCCAATTGACCTCGACGGCGGAGGATCCTCGGAGTCGATTACGTCCTCAAATGTCACAGAAACTAGCATCGATGTGCTTTCTTCCACGTGTGAAGAGCCAATCACGCACGCAGTTTGTTTCACGATGTCTGGTCCTATCATCAAACAGGCACAGACCATGCATGGCTGAGCAGCTCCTGCATTTGAACGTCACATCCGGCCTCAGCGCACGTCATACAGCATCTGAACCCACACCAGAGAATTGTGATGATCGCCGGACTGAAGACCCCTCAATCGACGCAACGCCTCATCAGCAAGGTCTTGGAGCCGTTACGGCCCGTGAGTGGCCCGGTGCCACCTTCCCAAGGCGTTGCTGAATCAGAACCCGGGGGACACCTACACACCGAGCGCCAAGCCGGGGGGGGGCAGGGTGACTAATGAGTGTGGATGCCTCAGTACGAGAGACAAGAGCTTTGCAGTTTCAAAGTTGCTCCGTCCCAGCTGAGGTGGAGGGCCGTGTGTAAGTCCTCCAAGATGAGGGCCTCGTCGTCGATGCTGTTATGAGGCAGTGCCTAGCACGGCAGCCGTACGGCGGTTCAGAGCAGTCACTATTCGGAAACCTCAATTCAGTCACTACACCTACCCCACTTCTCCACAGCTATCTACAGTAGGCCGTAAAAAGTCTCCCCCACATCACCCTTTTTACACTAAAACTCACTACTTTTTATAAGATATTACGTAAGCAAATAAGCTTACATAATACTAGATTAAATAAGATTTATAAATATATATAATACTTATATAATAAAAATCTCCTTTAATTATAAAATAAAATAAAAGCCCTTTACTTATATAATAAATAAAACTTCTTTTATTAATAACTTATTAATTATAAGGGCTAATTAGCTATAAGCTATATATTTAGTATACTAATAACTTATACTATTATATAACCTTATAATATATACTTACGTAATCTACTTATATAAGCGGGTTTCTAGAACCTTCTATATAGAAGACCTTTATATATATATACACTATATCCCTCCTTCTTCTACACTAATCTATTTAACTAGTTTTAATAAAATTCTTTATTATATAATTATTAGCTAATTATTAGCTAATAAATACTACTTAATTATTAATTAAATAATTCTTAAATATTCTATTTAGTTTAAAAAATAAATATAAATAATATTAGGGCTATAGGCTAAGCGTATGTAGGACCTAGCTAGTAGGTCCCTATACCCTACTTAGCTAATCAGCCTAAATAGCTGCTATACCTCCTATAACACTAGATTACAGCTCTACTACTCCTTCCTTAGAAATCCTTAGACAACTATAGCTTTAAATTAATAATTCTTTAATAACTATTTAAGCCCCTTTTTACTATTAGGTCTTAAAGACTATCTTAATTTAAAGCTACCTAACCTTATAGCTTAAGAAAGCTATAAAAACATTTATCTTACCTAACCACAATAGCCTATAAGACTATTATTCCTCCTACTAAGAGCTAACTACTAACTAACCCTCCTCTACCTCTAGGGACCCTAGGTAGGTAACTGGTAATACTAGCTATAATACTTATAGAAGGCAGTAGTAGTAATAGCTATATATTTAATCCTAATAATAAAGAGAACTTTAGTACTCTACTAACTAGTCTACTAAATACTCTAGTAAGTAACTAACCCTTATAGGTTTAATTTAATATTAATAAATAGAAAATAGTTATACTTAACCTTAAAAAAGTCCTTTAGACTTAACTTAACTATATATTAATTAGTACTAGTTAATTATCCCTAGCTCTAGTAAAGGGTATAACTAGTACTACCTTTAACTATAAGGATAACCTTAATTATAAAACTAAGGAGAAGGATATACTTATTAAAGATACTATATTATTAGTATTATAATAGTATACTATAATTCCTAAGTTAAAGTAATACTACCTAAATAAATATTAGGTTTAGGATAACCTAAATAAAAAGTTAGATAAACTTAATATAACCTACCTTAGATATATACTATAGTACCTACTTACTAAAAAGGGTTAAAAGGACCTTAAGATAAGTAGATTTATTTTATAATCTACTTTTAGGAAGCTTCTCTAGGGTAATAAGAAACTTATATATAATAAATTCTATATACTAGGACTCTTTTACTATATTATCTATTTCTAAATATTAAACTTTATTAAGCTTTTCTAATAGGTTAATACTAATCTTTCTTATATTTAAGAGTATACTAACCTATTTATCTAATTAATAGAGGGTTTAAGTAATTATATATAGTAGGTAATAAAGAATATATAAGCTATTACCCTCCTATAGAACTACTATAATTCTATTATCTAGGATAATAAAAAGTTAACTAATAAACTTATTAAATAAAAATATAAATATAATACTATTAAAGAAGATATAGTAGTCCTTAGCTACTAATATAAAGAGTACTATATTACTATAAGTAACCTTTAAAGATAACTTAATATAACTATATAACCTAATAGTAATATAGATTAATAAACTAAAATTAAGTAACTTTAATATAAGCTTATAAAGCTCTATATATAGGCCCCTAACTTAGGTACTAACCTTACTATCCTTTAAACCTAATACTCTACTATAGTAAACCTACTACCTACTTAATATAGTAATAAAACTAAGAATAAGCTAGGCTTTAAGGCTTAGAAGTACTAGCTTTAGAATAAGTTAATATTTAATATAGACTACTATTTAACTAAGTCTAGTAAGGTTAATACTATAGAGAATTAGATAAAAGATAGTACTACTAATATAGTTAAACCTTTCCTTAACTCTACTTACCCTAACTATATTAAAACCTTTAAAAAGTTTCTTAACTAGTTTAAGTATAAGTTTAGTAACCCTAATAAGAAGTTATAAGTAAAGGTTAACTATACTAACTTAATTATAAAGAAAACTAATAAGTTCTTTACTTTCTATAATAATTTTATCTACCTAGCTAGTACCTAATACTTACCTTAAAGGGAATAGAAGTCTAAGATCTATAATAAGCTTACCTTAGTCCCCTATCTCTATAATATCCTCTCTACTATAGTAAATAATAATATAGTTAACTTTAAAATATACTATACCTATACTTAGTAGCTTAACTAGAACTAGAATCTTATTAAGTAACTATATAAGACTTATAAAAAACCTACTAATACTAACCTTAGTAGTAATATATAGAACCTTAACTATAATAACTTTAGTAGTAGGAATAGGAATAACTTTAATAACTATACTAATAGTAATAAAGGATAGAATACTAATAATACTAATAATAGTAATACTAATAGTAATAGAACTAGTACTAGTAGCTCTTTTACTACCTTCTAATATACTAAAAAGAATAGAAGAACTAAAAATAAGTTAATTAAGCTTATTAATAAAGAAGCTTATTTCTATTATAAGAAATAGGGATATATTAGTACTAAGTACTCTAAGAACCTAAACTATTAGCCTAACTTTACTACTTACTAGTATAACTATAAAGCTATATAATATACTTATATTACTATAATTAAGGGGCTTTATAATAATAATAAGCCTAAGTTTAATACTAAGAAGTTAAATAAAGAGTTTAAAAACTTAGGAAACTAACTACCTTAGAGTAATTAGACTCCCTCCTAAAGGGTATATATATATTTTTAGATAAGGTTTATATTAATAGAGAGAAACTAAGCTTATCTATAGATATCCCTTATAACTTTCTTACCTATATAGTAGATAAAGAGGTATAGATAGTACCTTATATAATAGCTATTAATAAAAATAATATAGATATAAAAGAACTTATAAATATAGGAGTAAATAGAATAATTTTTATTAGTATAAACTTTATTATAAAGTTAATCTAAACTCTTAGTACTAGGTATATCTTAGGATTCTAACTTTATTTAATTAGTAGTTTTAAGGGATAGATATTTTAAAAGATTAATACTACCCTTATTACTAATTTAATTATTAATAGCTATTACTATCTATAACTATCTATAGTAGTAGTAGATATATAATATAAAATAATTATTAGGTACTAATAGATATATAACTATAATATTATCCTAAATATTTACTATAAGAAGATAACCTTTAGAGATAATATACTAACCTTAATACCTCTACCTCTATTATAAAAAGAACTACTATATATAATAATTATAGTTATATATAGAAGGTTATAAGAGCTAGAGTTACTACTAATAGATAGAGTACCTTATACTACTAAGCTATTAGTACCTAATAGATAACTATATAAGGCCTTAGCTAATAAGAACTTATAAAAGATAGAGGATACCTTAAATAGCTAACCTCTTTATTTTCTCTAAATAGCTATACCTATATTAACTTTTAAAGAGTAAAGAGCTTACTAGGAGTGCTAGTATAAATAATAAGAGGACTATAACTAACTTAGTAGCTATAATACTAGTAGAGTATATACTTTATATAAAGAGAGTATTAGCTAGGTTAAGTACTATAAAGTAGAAATTAGTATTATTAGAATAAAGACTCTCTTTACTCTAGCTAAGTAGAAGAACTTACCTACTTTTATTATATCCCTATATAAGATTAACTAATATATTTAGGATAAGTAAGCTAGCTTAGTAAAGGATATACTATATAATAATAATAAACTCTATTAGAAGACTTTAAAGTAGGTACCTTTATAGTACTATTACCTTCTATAGATATTTAATAAAGCTAACTCTAACTAATTAGCCTTATACTATATATATAACCTAAAGATCTAGTTATTACCTAGTATAGACTTTATATCTATAATTAGGTATAAACCCTTTTATAAGATAATATTTAAGGAGGTAGAGGCTATAAAAGTATATATTACTAAAAACCTATAGAAGGGATTTATTAAACCTATAATTATACTTTAGGTATCCCCTATCCTTATAACTATAAAGCCTAGGGGTAGCTTATATTTCTATATTAACTTTAGAAAGCTTAATACTATTACTAAAAAAGACTATAGCCTAATCTTACTAATTAAAGAGATAATTAATAGGTTAGGTTAGTCTAATATCTTTATAAAAATTAATATCTAATAAGCCTTCTATAAGATTTACCTTAATAAAGAAACTAATTATATAATAACCTTTTAAATAAGATAGGGATTCTTTAAGTATAAGGTTATACTATTTAGCTTATTAAATAGACTATCTATATTCTAGTAATATATTAATAATATCTTATAGGAGTACCTAGATAAATTCTACTATATATATATTAATAATATTATTATCTACTTTAAGATAGAAGATAAATATATTAGATATATTACTAAAGTACTATAGTACCTCTATAAGGCTAGGCTATAAGCTAATTTAAAGAAATATAAGTTTTATATTATAGAAATAAAATTCTTAAACTATATTATTAATATTAATAGTATTACTACTAACTTTAAAAAGATTACCGCTATTTAAGACTAGTAGATACCTATAACTTTTAAGGGTATCTATTCCTTTCTTAGTTTCTATAACTTTTACTAAAAATTTATCCTAGTATATAGCTAGATTATAAAGCTACTAACTATACTTATATATAAAAGTAAGGGTTTCTAATAAACCTTTAAATATTAAGCTACCTTTAATATTATAAAGAAGTACTTAACTAATACCCTAATACTAATATATTTCATACTTAAACATCCTATACATTTAAAGATAGATATATCTAATAGTATTATAGCTAGTATCCTTACCTAGTAGTATAATAATAGTAACTAGTACTCTATTAAATACTTTTTTAAAACTATATTTAATATATAGATAAATTATCTAATTTATAATAAAGAGCTTTTAGTAATAGTTTACTTTTTAGAGTTCTAGAAGCTAGAACTAGTTAGTCTCTAATTAGCCCCCTTTAAAATTATTACTAACTACTATACTTTAAAGTTCTATAGCACTAAGTAACTACTTAATATATAATAAACTAGATAGGCTAGCTTATTAGCCTAATTTAACTTTATATTATCTTATTACCTAGGTACTTAGAATATACTAGCTAATATACTATCCTAATACCTAAAGAATTTAAAAACCTAAAAAAAGTAGCTTAATATATACTATACTATATATATTTTCTATAAAGTTAATAAGAATACTAAATTAGGCACTTATAATATATTTAATCTTTAGATTAATAATTACTTAGACTATATAATATTAAACACTATTAGTATATTCCTAACCTTAAAGTTACTACTTATAGGTATAGAGAACCTTATAGCTATAATAGCCTTAGATAAGGTTAAGTAATAGGTAGAGGTAGTCCTACCTCCCCCCTTAAAGTAATCTAGGTAGGAGTTAATAGGCCTACTACTATACACTAACTAAGATTACCTAGCTCTTAAATATTATTATAATTTAGCTTAGTAGAGTACTAAGGACTAGGAGTTTATTAATAATCTATATATTATATACTATAGAAAGTTAGTAGTCTCTAACTATAATAAACTATATATTAAAATTATTAAGAATATCTACTTACACCTTATAACTATATATCTAGAGTAAAATAAAACTATTAAAATTTTATAATAAAAATACTATTAGCCTAGCTTAAAGAGTAATATTATTAGATTTATTACTAACTACCTATACTACTTCTTAAAACACCTTTATAATAAGATACTAAGCCTACTTAAGCTACTACCTATACCTATATAATTATAGTAGTACCTTATAGTTAACTTTAAGAGTATATTAAAGGATAAGATAGGATATAATAACTTATTAGTAATAATAGACTACTTATCTAAGACTTTATAGTATATCTTTTATATAGATATATATACTACTATATAGGTAGCCTACCTTTATTATAAAGAGCTATTCTAGGTTTTTAATCTACTAGAGTTAATTATTTCTAACTATAGTCTATAGTTTATTTTATCCTTTATAGATAAGCTATACTATATTATAGGTATTAAGTAGGAGCTATCTATTATAAGCTACTCCTAGTCTTAAGGTTAAGTTAAGAACTTATACTAGTAGATTAACTAGCGCCTATATATATTTATAAACTACTACTAGGATAATTAGGTTAGTACTATCCTAGCCTTAGACTTTACCTAAGCCTACCTACTATATAACTCTTTAGATAAACTCTCTCTTTTTAAAGTCTATATAGGTTTCTTATCTAACCTACTATTTAACTAGGAATACTAGACTTAGTAGAGGGATATTAGGTCTCCCTAGGAATAACTCTTATAATATAAGGCTTAGTATATAGCTTATATACTATAGGGCTATATTAATAAAGCCTATATAGTAATATAGTAAGCTTAAGAATATATAACTAAATAGGTAAATTAGTATTACTATAAACCTAATTTTAGTATAGGTAACTATATCTTTATAATTAAGAAGACTTAAGCTACTAATTACTTATATAATAAACTTAAATACTTCCTTATATAATAATCCTACTATATTATAGGTAATAGTCTTTACTACTCTTTTAAACTTAAGGTTCCCCTAAGCTAGCGTAGTTATAAGATATTTATACCTAATTAATTATAACTTAATCTATATAACCCTCTTCTTAAATAGGACTTTTTATAACCTAATAGTAAGATTATTAATAGTAATAAAGAATAGGAGGTGGATGAAATTCTTACGTTAAAAGTATTAAGGGGTATCCTTTTATACTAGGTATGCTAGAAGGGTTAGGATCTAGATCCTAAGTAATATTTAGCTAGTAATTTTAAGTACTTACTTATTATATTATAGGACTACTATACTACTTACCCTAATAATACTAAGCTTCTATACTAGCTATAAGATTAGTTAGATATATAGCTGTTTAAGACTAAGGTTTTTATTTATAAAGATAACGATAAGTTAGTAAAATAGGGTTAAAAGCTCTAGTATACTAAATAGTAATATAATACTAGTATATTTATAATAGAAGTATTTATATCTAATAAAGCTATTATATTATAGCCTATAATTAGGGAGGAGGTTAATAATATAGTTAGTTATAGTATACTTTATAAGTATAGTAATAATAACTTTAATAATAGTAATATACCTAAAAGTAAAATTATAGTAAGGTAGTAGTAGGGTACTAACTACCTTAGTAAATAGGAAGAATAGGATAATTAAATAAAGTACCTATATAGGGTACTACTTCTATAGAAAATTATATAATATAGAAACTATTATAACTTAAGGTTTTAGAGCCCTTAGTATAGTAGTAAGTCTTAAGAGTTATCCTTATAAGGGCTTAGAAAGTATTACTATAAATAGTTACTAAGAAGGTTATAGGTTTAACTTTAACTAGTAGTATAGTATAATTCTCTTTTTAAAGGGGGGGGATTGTTAGGGCTATAGGCTAAGCGTATATAGGACCTAGCTAGTAGGTCCCTATACCTTACTTAGCTAATTAGTCTAAATAGCTGCTATACCTCCTATAACACTAAATTATAGCTCTACTGCTCCTTTCTTAGAAATCTTTAGGTAACTATAGCTTTAAATTAACGATTCTTTAATAACTATTTAAGCCCCTTTTTACTATTAGGTTTTAAGGATTATTTTAAATAAAAGAATATTCTTCCTTTTAAAATAAGTTAAATAGAAGAATAATAAGGACTAAGGAATATTAGAATATATTCTATTACCTTTATTATTTATCTTTTATCTTTTATCTTTTATTTATAACTTATTTATTCCTTTATATAATCTAATAACCTTTAATACTTTTAATAATTATTATTAAATTCTCTATATATACTTAAATTTAAATTATACTTTTAATAAATAAAGATTTATAATAAATCTATTATATTTTAAAAATAAATTATATAATTTAATATATATAATATTATAAAAGTTTAAAGTTAATAAAAATAGTAAAACTTTAAATTAAAAAGTTTTATAAAAAGTTTTAAAGCTTAAGTTTTAAAATTTTAACTTTATTAGTTAGCTTTTTATATATATATATAAATAGTATAAGGTAGATAGGTTATATTAATCTAGTCTATTATTATTATCTATCTAGTTATTTATTTACTTATAGCTATAAGCTATAACTTTACTATATACACTATATATAGTCACGTAACTACGTGACCTAATCCCTTCTACTTACCTTTATTCCTACACTAGTAGTCTTTTACTTTATTATTAGGTAAGCTCTAAAAATCCCTTATTTTCATCTTTTAAAATTTATTTTAAAGTTTTAAAGTTAAGTTAAACTTAAACCTTTACTATTTCCTAATTTAATATATTATACTAACTTAATTAACTATAGTATTATAAAATAAAGGTATATATTAGAGTGAGAATTATTATTAATACTTACTAATATAGTCTATATATAAGCTAATCCTTTCTATTTAAAGTAAATTCTATTAAATATTAAATAATATATTTTATATATAATTAACTTTTTATTAATTTAATTAACCTCTTACTAATTTATATTTCCCTTATATAAGGTTTATAAAAAATATAATACTTATACTTTATAATAGTACTATTATAGGTAGGTAATAATCTTTTCTTTAGAGCTTTAGATTAAATTAGACTAAATTAGACTAATTATAGTTAAGGAAAAGACTTACCTACTAGTATAAGATTACTTTAAAGCTATTTAATTTAGGTATTTTATTATATATCTTCTTTATAATAGGTATTATATAATAGTATAAAAGTATTAAAGTTATTTATATAGTAGTATAGTACTTATCTTTCTTAGTTACCTTTTATAAGTTTATAGGAGTAGTTATAATTCTTACTATAGGTAAAACTATTTAAGAATAAGGGTCTTCTAATAATATACCCCTTAAGTATTAATATTTACTTTAGAACTAATAATATAAACTTAGGCCTAAAGAGGTTTAAGGTTAAGTATAGTAGCCTAAGATAGTTCTATCTTAATATAGTATTTAAAGGTTATTATATTAGTTTAACTTTTTACTTTTACTAGTAATATATATTATTTTATAAATATTAATTAAATAGAGTAACCTTATTAACTTAAAGGTTTATTTATTCTAATACTATTAAAGTAACTACCTTACTAAAAGTAATTCTTTAAGTAATATCTATACTTAATACTCTATAGGAACTAACTCCTTATAATTAATATAGTTTTATATTTAAAATTATAATTTATTCTTAGAAATAAGTCTTTTAAAAGCTTTATTTAGTATTACTTTTATTATTATATTAGCTAAGTTATCTTCTCTATTAATTTAATAAATCTTATTAATCTCTCTTTATTTATATAATTAGTAAAGTACTATTATATTAATTATAAGGTATTTCTCTTTTATTATACCTAGTTTAACTAGGTATTTATATAGAAATAAGGAGTTTATATATACTATAAATAGGATTTATTTAAGTCTTAGTTAATCTATAACCTTTTATAGTATTATTAATAATATAATACCTATATTAAATCTATTTACTATACTATAAATCTCTAAAGCTAGTATACTTTATATAACTCTCTTATACTTTATAAAGGACTAATAGATAATATTTCCTACTATATTTTAATAAGTATTATTATTATTATACTCTTTATTTAATAGAATAATTATAAACTTAATCTAAGAGCTAAGGTTTATATTATTAGTAAATAATCTATTTATAAAAACTATAAGTTTTACTTTAGTAAGATTTAATAATATAAAGTAAATCTTATAGTTAATATTATTAACTTACTAATATAAGTATTTATTTAGCTTACTATAGTCTACTTTAGATAGTTACTATATTTATACTATAATAGAGAGGTTAAATATAGTTTTTAGTTAATAAATTATAGTTAGATATATACCTTATACCCTTTATTCTATATACTTTTATATTTTATTAAAAGCTTTAATATTAATTACTATAATCTTTACTTTTTATCTTTTCTATTATATATAAATTATATCTTCCTCTTTTAAAATTAAAGTACTATTATAGTTAAAGGACTTATTCTTAGTTAACTTCTCCTATAGTTTATAGTAAAGTTTCTCCTTTTAAATCTTTTACTTAAAAAACTAAAAGAACTTATATATACTTAGGTTAAGAGTATTATTAACTTATATTATAGTTATTATAAAATTATCCTTTTTATAGCTTATATCTATAATTAAAAGATATAAATTAAATATTAAAGTCTCTATCTTAAGCCTATTAATATAATATAGTTAGTATATAATAAACTAATATATACTAGATTTTATAATACTATATAGTAGTTTAATTATATATATAATTATTCTAGGAGGGTATTTATCTTTAATCTCCTTTAATAGGTTTATTAAAATTATATATACTAGTTTTAATTATAATTATAGATAGGTTTAAATAATATCTTATAGTTTTAAAAGTATACTATAATATAAAATATATATTACTATAAATATTAATAATAGTTATATACTTACTTTTTATATAGTTAGTAACTAAGTAAGAATCTTCTTCTTTTCTTTATTATTATAGCCCTATAAGATTATTTATAACTTCTTAAATAGTATAAGTATCTTACCCTTAATCTTTTAAACTATATAAGTATTAAAGATATAGATTCTACTATATTTCTTTTTATTAAATAACTTAAAAATAAAAATACTACTATTAATAAGATTTATAATTTTAATAATATTAGATTCCTTAAATAGGTTATTAAAAGTATTTATTATACTATCTTATTAGAGTTTTAGTATAAAAGTAAAGTTCTTTTACTTCTTTTCTATTATAAAGTATATAGTTAATACTAGTAGTATTATATATACTATAGTCTTTATCTTATTCTTTAATCTAAGTAGTCTTCCTTAGTATTTCTATATTATTATTAGGGTTATAAGCTAAGCGCACGTAGGACTTAGCTAGTAGGTCCCTATACCTTACTTAGCTAATTAGCCTAAATAGCTACTATACCTCCTATAACGCTAGATCGTAGCTTTGCTACTCTTTCTTTAGAAATCCTTAGGTAACTATAGCTTTAAATTAACAATTTTTTAACGACTATTTAAGCCTCTTTTTACTATTAGGTTTTAAGGACCGTCTTAATTATAATAGTTATATTAAAAGTAGTTATAGCTATAAATAACTCTTTACTATTACCTTTATTTATTTATATAGGTAAAAGTTATATAGTATTAACTTCCTTATTTTAAAAGTATAGTTTAATAACTATAAACTAAAATTTAATTAATTTATTATTAATATTAAATATTATATTATAGCCTTTAATAGTAAGTACTTTATAAGGTTCTTACTAATTTTTTTTCTTTTATTAAACTTAAATATTACTTTATAAAAGTATTATTAATATATCTAATATTATTAAGCTATTATAAGTATTTATAGTATTATTAACTTATTATTTAATAGAGTAATAATAAATAACCTTTATTATTTTTTAGATTACTATAGCTCTCTAGAATATTAATAATAAAGGAGGTAAGTCTATATAAATATATAGGTATATACTAAATACTAATAAAGTAGATACTAAGCTATTAGGTTTTATAGTATTATTAACTATTTTAACTATTATTTATAAAATAGCTTTTAAATTTATAGTTTTAGTTAGTTTATTAGCTAGAATCTTATATATATAATATAATAGACTATAGTATTATTTAACTTTACTAACTAACTAATAAGCTTTAATTAAAACTTACTTATAGGTAATTTCTATAACCCTTACTTTTAAGTAAAATTTACTAAAAGTAAAGTTAATACTAATATTATAAACTATTTAGTTAAAAGGTTTAAGATATATATTAACCTATATTAGCTATAGAGTTTTTTATATATCCTTAATAGAGAGAGAGTATAAAAAGTATACTACTTAAAAAGCTATTACTATATTAATAGTATATAGTATAGCTTTACTACTAAAGTATATAATATCTACTATAAGTTTATAGTTAAAATTATAATTATTTTTTAGATTAAACTTAAAGTACTTTAGTATTAAGTTATAGAATTAGTAGTAATAGTAAAACTTATTAATTATTTCTAGTATATTAGTATTTATATTATTATATCTAGTATTTCTAAATAGTTAATATAATTAATCTATAGATAAATATTTAAAATAATAATAAAGTCTTTAAAGTTTAGCTTTAGTAAAAAAGTTACTAATATTTTATTTAAATATATAAAACTATAGATATCCTTATTTATATATTATTAAAAAGAAATTATTCTTACTATTATATTTTTATTATATAATATAATCTATAGTATTATTAAAGTAAATATATAAGTAATCTATATTCTTTAAATATAATAGAAATAAAGTTAGTATATTAATTATATAAAAGATAATAGTTCTAATTAAAAGTTTAATATAGACTATACTAAGAGAAGAAATTTTAAATCCTTTACTAAACTTTATAGTAGTTTATTTAGCTTACTTAGTATTTAATAAAATAAATAAGTTTTTATACTATAAAATAAAGTATTATTCTTTACCTACTATAAAGAACTTTATAATACTAGTATCTAATAGAATACTTTAAAACTTCTATCTTAAATACTATTTATTTAATATAAATTATAATAAAGGAACTAGTATTTCTATCTTTATAAATAGTTATTTATTTTATTTAAGAATTATAAAGTAAAGGAATAATATATCTATTAAATATTAGATTATAGTATAATTATATAGTATATTAACTAAAAATTACTTTATATTACTATTATTTTTATTATTTTTATTATTATTACTATAGTTAATACTTTTATAGTTAATAAGGAATATAATATAAGTTAAGTTAGAAATATCTTTATTAAAGTACTATATATATATATTAAAACTATTTTAAGCTTATTTATATACTTCTAGTAAATATCTTATAAATTAATAGCCTTCCTTATTATAAATATAGTAGTACTTATTTTATATAATATTATCTATATAGTTAAAACTTTATTAGTAGTTACTATAGCTATATTTACTTTATAGGTAGAAGTTCCTACTACCTTATAGTTAAAATTAGCTTTAAAAGCTACTATTACTATAGTTAAAGCCTCCTTATCCTTTTAAATAAAAGTTATTATATTTATAATTAATATAGAAAGTATTATCTACTTTATTTCTATTTTTATATTCTATAATAGTAGAGTTATCTTTATACTCTATAGCTATAAAGCTATTATTAATATAAAACTATTTAGTTAATATATTTTTAATAGAGAGATCTAGTAATAAATATAAATCTTAAAATAAATACTTATAAAAAGCTAAAGGTATAAATAATATATAGTTAAACTTTAGTATACTAAAATATATATAGATAATTACTATTTTAAAGACTTATTACCTTTAGAATTCTAATCTAAGTATATATTAATAGAGTTATAATCTATTAAATAGTACCTATAGTACTTACTAAAAATCTTTATTAGTATTTATTAAATTATTTTTTATACTAATATAGGTTAAGTTACTCTAATTAAAGAAGTATTATATTTAGTTAGAATTTATTTTAAAGTAATCCTTTAATATAAGATATATTATTTAGAATATAGCTTAGTATTCTATTAAATATATATAATAGGTTTCTACTTTTCTAGTTAGAATTAAAGGAAGTATAGTATAGAATTCTTTTAGTATAATACTACTTATTAAATATATATAAAGTATTATCTATATTTTATTATTAAGTAGATTATATAGTTCTCTAGTCTACTTACTTTAATTAACTTATACTTTTATAAACTTAAGAATTTTATTAAAGTTTAAGATTCTATTTATAACTTCTTTTAATAGTAGTATAGTATAATTATTACTTATATTATTTAATAGTACTCTACTTTATATAAAGTATAGTAGTAGTATATTTAATTTACCTAGTTTATCTTATTTTAAGCTTTCTAGTAGTTAGCTAGTTAGTTAATCTAATAGAAAACCTTATTCTACTTTATTTTATATATTAAGATATATATATATATTTAGGTTATAATATATTAAAAGAGAAGGTTTTAGTACTATAGGAGGAGGTTTAAGTATAATAGTAGACTACTCTACCTTTTTCTATATAATTAATAAATACTTAATTAATTTAAGTTTTTTAACGCTAAGCTATAGTTTATTATACTAGTATATATTATTCTTATTATATATAGTATATAGTTAAAGTTACTATATAAAGTTTATAGTTAGTTTATATACTCTCTTATAAGCTAATCTACCTTACTTTAAAGGTTAAGTAATCTCTATTTCTTACTCTTTTTATAATACTTTATTCTCTTTAAATCCTACTAATAGTAAAGTTCTTTACTTTATAGAATATTAAATTAGATTTAATAAGTTAATATATTCTAGTAATAATATTCTTACTATTAGTAAAGGAGCTAGTATTAGCTACTTTTTATTTTACTTTATATATAGTACTAGAAATAGTAAGGATATCTTTTAAGTACTAGGTAGTTTTAGTAATAATATATTTAGTAAGTTTAGTAAAAGAGTATACTTTAATTTAAGGAAGAAATATAACTCTATATATATTAAAGTATTACTAAACTTTTATTATAGTTAATCTAGTAGATTAATAATATTTAATAGTACCCTTAGTTACTTATAAGCTTTATTAAATAAGTTATTAGTATAGATACTATATATATATAAGAACCTTTTAAAGTATTATTTAATATCTATAGTATAAAATATATCTTTACTCTATCTTTTAAAAGTATATTAGAATTTATTAAGAAGGTCCTAGTTAACTAACTATATATAATTATTATTATTTATAAAGTATAGTATATATATATTAATAGTACTAACTTAGTTTATTATTTTAAATAATAGGATAACTATTTATATTAGTTATTCCTATATATCCTAGTTAACTTTCTAATAGATACCTTAATTAAAGTTAAACTTCTCTATAATTACTATTATAATATTAATATTATTAATAGTAGATACTATCTTATTAGTTAAGTAGATAAAGAAATATTTATTATTACTAGGTTCTTTATTATTATAATTTATAGTAGATAATATATTTAACTAGGAATTATAGTTATTTAAATATATAATAAAGAGAAATATATAAGGTATATAATGTTATTAGGTAAGGTTATAGGATAGGTATAAGTAGAGAGGTAGTAAAGAGGGGGGGAAAAAGGGTTAGTTAGGTGTTTATTTAGATATAAATAATAGATATTATATAATTTAAGTAGCTAATGTTATTTAGTTAGAAGTATAGGGTTTATCTACTAGGTAACTAATAGTTTAAAGTATTAAATATATTTAGCTATATATTTATATATACTAATATCTATTATTTTAATACTTTAATTCTATACTTTAATTCTATAAACTAGTTTATTATCTTAGTACTTTAGCTATACTAGTAAGTAAATTTAGTTATTAATTTTATATATAAGTGTGTATAAGTATATATAATTATACTATAAGGTTTTTATTAGTTTAATTATTATAAGTTTATTAAGATATTTATTAAAGGATTTCTACTATTATTTTATAGTTATAGTTATTATTATAGCTTTAATAAATTAAGAGACTATAATACTTTTAGTTATATAAGGTTCTTTATATAATAAAATATAATTATAACTATATAGTTTTAATAAATCTAAAGACTCTATAATTAGAATTTAATTATTATTAATATAGTTTTAATAAATCTAGGGACTATATTATTTTAGATTATAATATAGGTATTACTATTTAATTAACTATTATTAATAAGCTAAGTAAGTAGTTAGTAATAATAATTATATTTTACCTCTTTAACCTTACTATTCTATAATTATTAAATAATTACTAATTAGTATTAGTTAGCTTTTTATATATATATATAAATAGTATAAGGTAAATAGGTTATATTAGTTTAGTCTATTATTATTATCTATTTAGTTATTTACTTACTTATAGCTATAGGTTATAACTTTACTATATATACTATATATAGTTATATAATTATATAATTTAATCCTTTCTACTTACCTTTATTTTTATAAACTTACTTTTTTAAAAAAAACTTTTATAATTTTTATAATCTTAAATTTAAAATTATTTTAAAATATATTCTATATATAATAAATAATTATCTATATTATATATTATTTTTAAATTTATAGTAAATTATATAAATATATTATAAAAGGTTAAAAATAGTAAGTTTTAGTATAAAAAAAGTAATATAAAGGAGACTTTTTATAGCTTATTATAATACTTACCTTTTAAAATATTTAATAA
>JUJX01000004.1:0-85398 GCA_000800745.1 Diaporthe longicolla
CTTGGGGCCCATCCTTTCTCTCTATACCTTCAGCTGCAATTGATCTTGCTGCTGCCCTGCTCGGCATTACCAGACCGTCATGTCTTGCAGCGTTCTCTGCTGCTGCATCTGCAGGATGATGTCGCGCTGCCTTGAGGGGTGGCTCAATGGGGATATGTGCATGGCTACGGGGTAATAGAGCAAGCCTGAATGATGGAGACTGGGGGACTGGGGAGGACCGGGGGGGGAGTGGGTGGCGCTGGGGTCGCTGGGGTTGGGGCGAACTGGGCTGCTGTGCGAGCAGAGCAGGACCCTCTACTGCAACCCCAGGATCCCCATAATAACCCCATCCGTGAGAGGCTCTGATCGACAAGGAAAATGGCGCCTGCAGGTTGCAAGCACAAGTGCGTAATTGGGCGTCTGGCCCTCTGGGTACCCTCTCGCATTGGTGTGAAGGCTGACATGCGCCTCAGCCATCTGGTCTGATTTTCCCTCGTGCCCCGCGTGACAGGCTTGCTTTTTTAGGGAAAGACGACGAGCCTGCCCGTCGCTTCGTGTGCTCTTTCTTGACGACCGAGGGTTGGGCACGCAAGGAACGCCTGTCAGTCCCGATATTGCTGTCTCAGATGGGCTGCCCAATGTCCACCAGCGCGGGGAAAAGAGAGAGCCTTTTTTTTTCCTCCCCTTCCACGCCATGTCTTTGTCCACCTATGAGGCTCGTCTTGGCGTTCTAAGTTGTCCTCGTCCCACCTTGCTTTACGAGACTCTCGAGCCCTCGTTGGCCGCCGCCAAATTTCTCCGGGGGAAGGCTAGTCACAAATGACCAGTCCGTTCGGGTCTCGAGCTCGACAGTCCTGGTCTCGTGGTGTCGTGCTCCGGATCCCGGGCCCAGCTTTCGGCTGAGTACATACCACACGACTGCCTGTGCGCCGTCAGCAATCAGACTACCCCTGTTGTTGGCTGGGATGTGACAGCCCAAGAAGCCCCAGCGAGCCCGACGTCCCTGACATTACATTATGCTGGCGTTGCCCTACCCATAGTCGAGGTTTCCATCGTCCAGAGTGGCGTCGTAGAGGGCAAGGGAATAGTGAGTCCGTTGTAGGGTCCAAGGACAGCGTGAGGGAATCGATCACCTGGAAAGAGTGACAGGCGATAATACGGAGCGCTGTTGCCCATGCCCGGCACCGGGACCTTGCCATCGTGGGGATGGTGTCTCTGTTCCTGGCATGCCCGCCTAAGACTTGGCGTGCAGATCTGCCGGCACGCCCATTGAGCAGGTCGGACAGTGGTACGAGGCACGACTCTGTCTGGACCCTGGCGTCCGCTGTCAACAGCCCATAACAGAGAGATCATTCCTCAGAAACGAGACGGCGTCAGACAGCGGTCTCGGCCTTCTAAGCCTCGTTGTGAAATGCTCCCACCGAACGTTAGCTGTGTCACGAGCAGGCAGGGCCGTGACAACTGGACCCTGCGGCCTGACGCTTTGATGTGTTTCTCATGCCAGGACACCAGGCTGGGAAGCCTATGCCCTGCACAACAACAGCGAATGTGGGACTGTTTATTATTCCTGGATTGGGATAGGTGCCAAGGATAGAACAACCGAGGAAGAAGAAGACGAATTGAGAGCGCCTGGCCAAAAGCAGATTAATCACATTGCATAGCAATACCAAAGGCGAGCGGATTCCCGCGGTAACGAAAAGGTGGCGATTCATATGTGCTTGAATACTCGGCGCAATCTATCTCACGTCACTCATATTCAATGTACTCACACACACACTCACTTATACTCGTATAAAACACATAAACACACAATATATGTCGTTGCACTATCTTGAGATCATGTAACGCAAGACTTGAATCTGGAGAATCTGAGACATGGCACCCTGATATATCGGCCCAATACGGGATTACATATTGAGACATTAAACTACTAATATATACAACTTAATCCCCCACCCCCCACCCCCCCGCATTATATACCCATCACGACGCCCACCTGCGCGTCAGGGTGGCATTTCTCTCGCCGGCCCGGATCCAGCCATGCACGACAGCCGCGATCTCGAGGTTGTTGAGCTCGAGGTGCATGAAGTGGCCGTTGCCGTGGATGCCGAGGTCGGCCAGCTTGATCCAGTCCGGGCTGCCGCCGACCTGCTGCAGGTACTCGACGGTGCAGTGGTCGTAGGTGACGTGGACCGAGGCCTCGCTGGTGACGAGCAGGTACCTGACGGCGCTGATCTTGGGCAGCTGGCGGGCGGGCTCGGCCTGGAGGTGGCAGGAGCGGTGGGCCAGGGTGTCGTTGCCGACCTCGACCTGTTTCAGCTCCGAGGGGTCCGAGATGGGCGGGTCGTAGTCGATTGGCACGTCGGACAGGCCCCAGGCGCGGGTGTAGGAGCCCGAGAGGGAGCCGTCACTGGCGAGCCCCGTGCTGGGGAAGAAGAACGGGGTGGTGGATGACTCGAGGTTGATGTTGCCGGCGATGAGGTCCCCGCAGTCGTTGGACAAGAGGATCGGGTACAGGGCGCCAGCGGAGTGGGAGACAAGGTACGACTGGCCGATGATGGACAGCATCTCGCAACCGGCCTCCCTCATGACCTGCTGCACCCCCGAGGAGTTTGTGGAGTAGGGGACCACGGCGCTCTGGAACTGGTCGAAGACGACATCCCCGCGCAGGCCGGTGCCGGGGAACTGGGTGTGCAGGACGGCCTGAGGGTAGAGCTCTGGGAAATGCTGAGAGCCCGAGAAGGACTTCTCCGTGTTCTCGACAGAGGTACTGGATGACAGCGGATAGGTGGCCAGGTCCGTCTGAGTGCTGCGGCCGACTCCGGTCTGGTCGACAATATAGACCTGGTAGCCCTGCTCAATGAAGTATGAGGCTGGTCAACCTGTCAGCACGAGTCCGTACGTTGCACGACATGTGCCAGAAGAAATTATGTCCGGCACCTGAGAGTATATACGCCCAGAGACTAGCCTCTCAGCCCACAGTACAAGACAGCATATCCCGCCATGACAGCAAGAAAAGACAAGAAGAGAAGAAAAAGAAGAAAAATCAAGAAGCAACATACCAAAACCCTTCCTATTGTCTGGCGTGTTGAGCCATGTGACACCGCTCCCACCACCGCCATGGAAGAAGACGACGGGCTTGGACTGGGTGATGACAGGCGGTGTCAGCTTCTCGACGTAGAGCTGATCGGTGGTGCGGTTCCCAGTGGCATCCTCATAATAGCGGCCGCCGACATAGAAGACGTCCCTCGCGTACTGGGCCTGGTGGGAGGAGCACCTGGGGCTGAGGGCCAAGACGCCCGTGCAGTCGGCAGTGGAGTTGTCGGACCGGCCAGGGAGACGTGCGGCTGCGGCGGCGGCAGGCGACGAGGCCGGGGCGAGCAGCAAGGCCAGGGCGGCCGAGCTGAGGAGGGATGTGAGAGAGTGATTCGGGGCCATGGCGAGGGACTGCTGTGGTGTTGTCAATGGCGCAGGCCGCAGATCTCACTCGGTGTCTCTCTCTCTCTCACTCGGTGTTGAGGATGCGAGAACCGGGAAACCGGGACGGGACACGGGCAGTTGACGATGGGCGGCTGGTGCAGCGGCTTTTGGCAGTTGGCAGTGCGAGGTCGAGTCTTTGGCGAGTTCTGGACTCTGTTGGCCAAGATCCATTCCTTCTCCATTATTCCATCCGCACGCCACTTTGCCCCTCTGCCCCTCTGCCCCTCTGCCCCTATCGCAAAGGGGTGCCCCCCCCCCCATCGATATTTTCGGAGATGAGCCGTGCCAGGCGGAGCCCCCTCTCGTCGCTCTGCCACCCCAGCACCCGCGGGCAAGGCCTTGAATGTGGGGGTTGCATCGGATCCGACTCGGCTCTGGCCGCCGGATCAGACGTGCACGGCCTACCTACCCTTATTGTTACAGAAGCCTCCTCCTCCCACTCTCAGGCCGAGGCATCTGGCTGGACTTTTAACACCATCGTGAGTTTTTTGTCAAAAAGAAATGATCAACAGCTCCGCCAGCAGATGAGTGCCCACGGCCACGGGGGTTTGTGACCGTATTCGCCTTGGTCTGTTGGACTCGCCCACTTTTACCCGCTGCTGGGCCACGTTGACGGGCTGTCGAGAAAATTTCCTCAACAGCCGGCCAAGTGAGATATATATATATATATATGTATGTATATATAGGTGTGTATGTATGTACATATGTATATATGTACATATCGACCGGCTTTCGTGGGGAGAGCGGCAGGAGCCGTACCTCAAGCCACGGTACCGAACGAGGCTCGGGACAGGCACATTATAAAGTCCTCGACTCCCCATCCTGTGTTCGCCCTGTTGATGGTAGCCGAGCTCGCCGTTGTCAGTCCCGGGTAAAATTGCAGTCTCCACACACCGGCGGATTCCCGGGCGCTCTAAATGAAGCGACGGCAAAACGCATATACGCCTCGCAGGGATCCCACACGTCGGGGAGTCCAACTTTGAATTGGCCCTCTCCTCTCGTCTGCCCTGTCCATTTCAGCCCAGCCCAGCCCAGCCCAGCCCATCTCGCCACACCCGTCCCGCGTGGCTGCGGGAAGGAACAACAAGCAAGTCTGTCTCCTCCATGTAGCGTCATGTGTGCATGATATTGTCGAGGGCCCTTCCTCTTTGCGGTACCGATGGGTGCCGTGCTGCGTTGCGTGATGGTGGATCCATCTCAGCTCCCATCACATCTTGTCCCCACCGTCCATCACCTTCTTTCAACCTCCCACGTAAAGTTTTGGCACCCCTGCCGTCCTTGTATTGCAAGGTGTGCCACCGTTCACAGTCCCGGCCGCCCTGTCTTCAACAAGAAACCTGGTATTGTGGAGCCCAGCGCCCGGCAGCTGAGGGAAATCCTCGACTGTCTCCAGTCCTGGTCCAACCATGATACTTTCCGGACATTTGGCTTCGCCAGCCCGGACGGGCGCCCTTCTTCACCTTCATGCGCCCATCGGGCCACCCACGCGAATCTTGAAACGGGTTCATATCTGCTGCTTAATCGACGCAATGTTTGAGTTTCCTTCCCGCCGGGACCTGTTCCCAACCCCGTTTCCCATCTTGCCATCTCATGAGTGAGTGTCCAAGGTGTCCTCTCTCCTACACCCAAAAACAGACCTGCCCACCCAAGCCGTCGGGCTCTGCCAGTGATCGACATTCGACTATTTCTGCCGGACGACAGAGATACTTGAGGCCGTGGGCTCTCGGGAGCTCCGTCCTTCCTGCACCGTTCCCACCTCGGCTCCCACCCTCCCAGAAACAGTCAAATCGACTGCTCAGATCTCATCGACATGAGCAACAGCTCCGCCATACTGGGCAACCCTCCCAATAACCAGGATGACTTCTTCATCGTGCGGGGCATATTCCGGTCCGTCGGGCTCTTCAGCGCAAATGCCAGCAGGGGGTGGATAACCGTACCCAAGGAGCCCGCCGGCTATGTGTACGAGACCAAGCAGCCGGGCATCATCGCCGGCATGGTCGTTGTCATACTGCTTATATCCATCGTTACGGCTACGAGGCTGGCACTGAGGTATTACAGTGCAAAGATGGTCTTTGGCTCGGATGACTGGGTGATATTGGCCGCTGCTGTAAGCCTTCCCCAAAATGCACTGATCTGGATATATGTGGGCTTTGGTCCAAGGACTAGACACACATGTATACGCATATACACACATGTGTCACCAGACGGGTCTATATATCCAGGCCGAAAGACCAAGGCTGACATGGAATAAACCCGCAGTCCATAGCAGTCACATACCCGATCCTGCAGATCCTCATGGTGGTCCAGGGCGGCGCAGGCCATCACGTCTGGGAGGTGACGTACGAGCAGTACAACGTCTACGCCTACTACGGCCGCGTGTGCCAGATAATATTCTACATCGCCGTCGGTCTGATCAAGATCTCCGTCACCCTCTTCATCCGGCGCATCGTCGACTGCATCTCCCGCTTCTGGACCATCATCACGGACCTCTTTCTCGCCGTCCTGGTCGCCTACGTGCTGCTGGCCATCTTCTGGCAGGTCCTCCTCTGCCGCCCGCCACGCGCCAGCTGGGACCGCTGGTACGCGGGAAGCCTGGACTCACCGGCCTCGTGCCTGGACAACACGCTCTCTGTGCGCACCCTGCGCGTCGCCCACCTCATCCTGGGCGTCCTGCTCCTCCTGACCCCCGTCGTGATCCTCTGGAACGTGCGCATGCGCTGGCAGAAGAAGGCCCGCCTGTTCCTCATCTGGGCCGCCGGCGCCCTGAGCGTCATCGGCGGCCTCCTGCAGCAGCTGCAGTCCATCTCCAAGGACTCGACCTGGAGCTATACCGACATCCTCGTCTGGACGTGCCTCGACCTGTGCATGGGCACCATCACCGCCTCCCTGCCCGTCATGGACGGCTGGCTGTTCGGGTCCTGGGGCGGCACCGTCAACGGTGGCGGCAGCCACGCCGGCGCCGCCCACGTCCAGGGGAGCGTCGGCACCGTGGGGAGCAGCGCCTTCAGGAGGCCCGCCCCGGCCGGGTCGACGTCGCAGGAGAACTTCATCAGGGTCGACCACGAGGTGGAGCTGACGTATACGCCCACCAAGAGCCCCAGCGGCAACCCCTTCGACAGCGAGGCCGCGTTCTCGAAACATGACGGGGGCTCGGGAGAGTGGGATCGCCAGAAGCTGCCTCCTCCTGGCCGCAGCTAATGCGCTGCGCACGCAATGGACCCTAGCATCAATGTATATATGCGAGATAGATTTTACGCCCATGTCATACAGCACATGAAGTATGAAAACACGATACCCCTTAAATGCCTTTGTATATATGTTATATAGTGCTCCTAGACTCGGTTTCTAAGCTCCTCTCAAAGTGACTTGGAATAGAAAGAAAATGCAATCCCAAGGGTTTCAAATTCAGCATATGTCGAGAGTCGAGACAGAGCCAATCACAGCAGGTCTGTGAGGATGACAATAGTGTATTAAGAAAGACTTGGGTTCGCAAAACCTGAGCGCTCTGGACACACAGACGCGCGCGCGCACATATGTGTTTTGACAGAAATGAAACAAAAACCCATGACATTCCGCTACCGTGTTTCCTCTATGTGCAAAGTCGGAAAAGAGGTATGTTTAGTCAGTAGAAAACTCCAGCTTCCAGATGTGAAAAATAGATTCCCCGGCCTAGATCCGTCCATCAGCCGCCAGCCTCTCAGGTCTCACTCAGACCCCGCCCCTCAGGAAACCCATCGTCTTCTTCTTCAGGTCGGCCGCACCACCCGTGCCCCCGATGCCGGGCTCGACTTGTTTGCTACGTTGGTAGAGGGCCTATTGGCGTTGTATGTCAGCTTTGACTGTGCGCATGGGCGTGCGCGTACTCAAAGTTCGAAGGGCCAGACTTACATCCTCGTCCAACTCCATCCGGCAGTCGAGAATCAGGTCCCGGCTGACCTCGTGCTTCTTGAGTAAGTTCGGGTATGGTGCCCCCTGGCTCTTCATTATGGGTAACAAGATTTCCCCGAGTATCTCAAATTTCTTCCAGTTGATCCGGTCCCCATTGGGCCCCACAAAGGTCTTGTTGCCCTCTTCGGCAAACGTCAGATCTTTCCGGTGGAGCGCCATGTATGGTATCCTAGGAAGCGGGCTGTTCTCCCAGGCCAGGCGGTATGCGAAAGACGACTTGGTATTCAACATTAGCTTCTCAGCACTCTGGTACTGCTTCCAGACCTCCTTGCTGACGAGCGCCTGTGTCGCGTGGAGGCGCGCTATGTTGGCGTTTTGCAGGCCCGCCACTACAGCACCCAGCCCGTTGTAGTTGTTCAGTTTTCGCAGCTTGTGTGCAATGATCATGAATCTCTCAAGACACGGGGCGCGATGCTTTGCCTTGTCGCGAATCAATACCATGTTTTGCACCCATTTAGCGACGTGGTTAAAGTGAGCGATGAGGCGGTTGGCGTTTCTCAGCGACCGGCATCGCTCCTTCTCTGCTGTCGACAGACTAACATGGCGCACCCAGTCGCGAATGCGCACACTGCTGAACATGATCCAATCGATGCGGGTAATCTCTTCGGCGATGTCCTCGGGGTTTGTGTCCATGAAAATGTGATAGCGGAATTTGTTGAGAGGCAGCGTGGCCTGGGGAACCATCTTCGCTGCTTCCCGTTCGTAGTCCCCGTAGGTGTGATATTGATAGTTTGTTTCCCCTGCGCTGTAGTCCCGCTCGAGGTGTGATAATTCAGAGCCCTGTGAGGGTCGCCGTATTTCCGCTGACAAGTGATCATCTACTGTCAATGAGGCCATCGGCACCTCGAGATCCTGTGATTTATGCGAGCTGGCCGTACTGGCGTCCTCGGGGGGGTCGTCTGCTTGTGCCCATGCCGTGTCATCATCTTCTACCACAAAAGTTTCGAGTTGGTGCCTCATCTGTCCTGCGGCCGCGCTGAAGGCTGGCTCGCTCGCCAGGTGGTTGATGAAGCGCTCAAGGGTCTTCTTGGTCGTCGGCCGCGCGAAGTCGCCAGGATAAAGGGACACCCACCTGGCCACTACCTCGATTATGCGCATCTGCGTCGCTTTCTTGCCCAGGTAGTGTGCCGATTTATCCTCCTTCCCCCGTTCTAATCTGGTGAGTATGGCGGAAAAGAGCTGACCCGGGGCGGCAAACTTTCGGTACAGACACAGGAAAATGTCCGCAAAATTGCTATCCGCCCTGGTCATCCTCGGTGCCAGGAGCCTATCCACAAGGTCATCGAACGCCACGCCGGTCATCTTTGCCGGTCGGTCCATAAAACTCTCATCGCTCCGTTGCAGCAGTGGCATGTCGTCCGTCATCGACGTGCGGAACGACTCCACATCTGATTCATCCACTTCGTAGAATGGCTCGGCCCCAAGATCTAAACGCACGCCGGTCTGTCGCAGCTGGCTTGAAACCGTCGGGTTCATCTCGTCCTGACCGAGGCCCTGGCCCGGGTAAGCTCTGGGCGAGCGTGCCGAGGACCCTCGGTAGTAACTATCCCTCTCGCTCGCCTGCTGTGAGAAACCGCGGAGCAACGAGAGGTCGGAGCTGGCTCTGCTGTGTTTGCTATGCACGGAATCGGGTCGGCCGTTGTTGAGGGGGTCTACCGTGGGCTCCAGGTTTGCGGCCGAAGCGGCACGCCGTCTTTGACTGGCCGCATCCGACTTATCACCTCCTGGGACAGCATGCAAGTCAGCTCAGTGATGGTCGAAGTCAGTGTCGAGAGGAGTGAGGCATGAGTCATGAACCTTGAGCACCCGGACCTGGGGGAGGTCCACGAATAGAAGCAGCTCGGGGTCGGGACACAAGGATGGGGGATGGAGTTTAGTACCTTTCCGGCCGTTCACGACTGCCCTCAATATGACCTGCAGAGAGTCCCTGGTGGCGTTTGGGGTGTTTGGAGAGGTGGTGAAATTGGCCACCACAGAGGGGTATGCGGCAGCGACGCTTGCCGTGTCGAGCTCCCTGAGCTCCTCGGGGTTGTCGCATTTTGTTGCAACAAGGACCAAGGGATAGTTGGACACGGAAAGAGATGCTGTGGCACGGCTTAGTATCTGACGGGAGCGGCATGGTACGGAGACGGGTGGCGGGCGAGGGTCGGCTCACATATTGTCTGGGGCAGCGAGGCGATGCTGTCCTTGTTCATAACGTCGTAGAGCACCAGAGTACCGTCGATGCGAGGGGTCAGCATCCCGTTGGCCTGCTTGGGCCAGCGGATGGGCTCGTCCATGCCCAGGTCGAAGGCCTCCAGGTCGACCTCGAACATGTTGACGGTATGCTGGGAGCCATCGGGCTCCGTCCAGTTGAAGGTGACTACCTGGTTGGCAGGCCTGGACATCTTCAGGGCCTGCTGCAGGAAGGCGCTCTTGCCCACGCCATTGGCGCCAATGATGGCGATGTTTATTGTGTCCATGGTGAAGGGGCGAGACAGGACGATATTTGGCTGGGGTGCTGTCCCCCTTTGGTCCAAACGGCGCGTGTCTGTTGACTATGACCCAGCCTGCCGTGCCATGTACGCCGGGGAGAGTCCACTGGGGGTTGTTGAAGGCCCGAGAACTGTGTGTGGTTGTTAAAGGCCAGCGTAAGGATGCGGTGGCCCCTGAAGTCGATTGGCCCCTTCAGCGCGTCTCGGCGAGGGTGCGATCGGGGTTGCGGCACAGGAACAAGCACAGGCACATGTTGGGGCGCCGGGCCCGACTGGAGGATGCCGACTGGCTCAGGGCGCACACGGGCAGGTCGGCGGGAATTGCGAGGCGGATCGGGGGGTGGAGGGCGCGAGGGAGGCAAGAGGCGGGCGGCACAGTTGGAACGGAGGTCGTTGCCTGTGGGTCTCCGGGGCTGGCGACGGACGAAGGAGCGGACTCGGGGAGGGTGTCCGGGGCGTGGGGGGATGGGCGGAGGGCGGCAGAGCTAAGGGGCTAAGAGCTAGCAGGCAGTGGAGGAGGTAAGGTTGGGCGAAGGACGCTGCTGATGGCGAAATGCTACCGTAAGCTTGCTGGCCATTGACATGTGGCGGGCGAGTGTGAGTGAGAGGCCGAGTTGCTGGCAGGCTGGCAGGATGCCCCCTTCACATGCGAACAAGAACCCGCAACGCGTCTGGGGAGGGATCATGCCACCCCGTGGACAAGCCCACAGCATGACTCTTGGACGGGCTGGAGGCTGGAGGGAGAGGGGGGGAAGAACTTACTTACTGATAGATGCAGGCCGCTGGGGGTGGGAATGAGGAGTAGTCGAGCGCACCACTGGGCACTGGGCACTGGGCACTGGGCACTGGGGCACCGTGGTGCGGTCTGAAGAGGGAGGAGCTTGGTTTGTATGGGGCAGTGGGCGGGTGACGAGCAGTGTTCAGAGGACGTGTTCCGTCCTGCTGGCGCTGCCAGTACGAGAGAAAGTGCGGTGGGTTTCCCGAGGTGTGTGTCGCTTGTTGTGGTGAAGACACACGCGTGCGCACACACACTCTCTCAACCATACTCTCTCTCTCTCTCTCATTCACACACACACACACACACGTATTGGATGATTTGTTCGCACCTTGCTGCCCAGCCTGCCCAAAGTCCAAAGATAGCCAGACACCCTGCCTGCCTTGTCATCAACCAGAGCATGGTGTGTCGAGATACTTCTACATGTGGACTTGCGTATGCACAGGCAGTTACAGTGCATACACAGGGCCGTACCGCAGGTGGTACAAATGCCCCTAGGGATCTGCTGTTGGGTAGCTGTACGAGCTTGAGGCCGTCACAGCTGGCTGTGGCAGACTGGTCGTCTGCAGCCACCGTCCCGGAAGTCCTGCCCCCCCCTCCCTTCCTCTCAGTTGCCTTCTGGGAAGGGCGGCACAATCTGAAGCTCATGCCGCCAAGGGCGGGTGAGGGATCCAGCATGCGAAGCCAAGTACATTGTCCACCAACACCAACGTCAGGTGGGCACGCGAATGCGTCCGATCTTTTCCCGTCACCTACAGTAATCAGCCCAACCGCCACAACTCGACGGCTTTGATCACTGGTTGGTCATCTGTACGTCTCTATCCCGAGGTAGTCTAAGATGCACATGCCGCCGTGGCCTGCCGTTACACAGCGCCTCTGGGAGCCCAAAGCCTCGTTGAGCTGTCGCTTATTGCGCCCTGTTTCCCCCACTCTCTGCCCGCTCAGGGGCAATAAAGTCCACGCCAACAGATCCGATGAGCTGAAATCTGAGCTTCATCCAGACATTCCACCAAAACATACCCCTGCCTGCAACTCGGCCACTGACTTGTTGGTCGGCGGCCCTGGCGGTTCGCTTTCAATCACGCCCCCTTTTCGTCTTGCATCTTTTTACTTAGTACACGCACCGCGCTATGCCAAGATTCGCGCCCGTTGACCGGGCTAGGTAATTCTTTCCCTGCTACTGCGCCACCTGGTCCCGTGTTCCCAGTGCGCCACAGCCCAGCTATTGATAACCTGCCAACCTCGTGGTAACTGCGGTCGGGCGCGGTCCAGGTTCTCCACCTCGCTCATCAATGCCAAGGCTAGCATGGTTCCGAGGCACCTGACTCCAGTCATCGGGCGCTCTGCGCAAGCCAATCCCGGCATTGTCTCTAGCTGCTTCGGGCTGGCTGTGGTGAACATGGCCCCATGTAATGTAGTTAGCCCCCAGTTCGTCGTCTCTATCATCCCAAAGAAGCATGGGCTCTTCGTGGTTGTTGTTCGACTCGCAGGGATCGTATTGCATTTCGTCAGGAAAAATGCCCTCCTGGCAAAGATGGGCGTGTATTTCAGTGTCGGCCACGTCGTCTTCGTCTGAAACAGAGCCCGAGAGATCGTCCCCGGAGTCTTCCAGACTCATAGCCGCCCCGCCCGACTCGGCGGAGTAATCCTCGAAAGAATGTGCAGTGGGTTGCATTCCTTCTTCGATGTCTGGCATGTCGTAGTAGTGGTCGTCATTTTCGGTCTCAAAATGGAAACCCGTATTTTCCCAGCCATGTTCCTGGAGGGCGGCTTCACGGCCAACGTGCTGCCTTTGATATTCTCGATCACCATGTATCGGACCGAGAGTCTCGTCGCACACAATATCCTCATCATAGAAGCCGCGGTGCTCCAACAAACTCTCCGATATACAAGAAGCCGTGTCACCATCGATCCATTCCGCGACTTCCATGTCTTTGTCCAGACAAGAATCTTCCCGCCCGAGCTCAATGGCGGTGCCCTCAGCGCTAACTGCGCTGCAATTCATAAAGCCACGACTGCTCGTCAGTTCCAAGTGCATCAGGTCATGGTCAGCAAGACCTGATGCTGCCTCGTGCGATTGGCTATCCTCCTGCACATGCAGAGTCTCTTTTATACTGTCGAGGTTATTGTGGTCCGTGAAGTCGTTGTCCGTGAAAGCCTTCTGTGCAGGAAAAGCTTTGATCTTCTGATCCCGAGCCGACCGTAAGAGTAAAACCTGACTCCTTCTCTGGAGCTCGTCTAACACCTCCTCGGGCCCCGGGTCTGCAGACGCTTCTGGAACCAGTGATTCGATCTTCCTCCGAAGTTCTGGCGACTGAGTGCTCGTCAAATTTGCCAACGCGGAGGAAATAGATGAAATCAGCTGCGCCCGACTAATGACCCTCTGTATTCTCATGTTAGGATCCCACGAGCAGAATTTGTCAATTTTACTGACCTGAAAGTACTGTGCGTTCCAAACAGCCGGCGCAAGTTCAAGAAGTGCTGGTGATTTCGTCCCTCCCAGGTATAGAAACCCCCGATACCTCGTTCTCAGACCCAGCATAAGATTCAACGCATTCCGTGCGAGCTCCACCAGCCTTCCCGCCTGCTCTGGCATAGGAAGAGCCCAGAAGGCTGCGACTTCTACATGGCATGTCTCAGTCTTTGATTTCACTAGCTTCCGGAGGTTGTAGAGTGTCTTGGCTCTCGATCGAGGCGCTGGCTCCACGGTCTTTGCTGGCACCGTAGACGTCGTGGCCGCATACCGAAAGCTGCAGAAAAGCTCGGAAAGGTAACCGCAGGGGATGCTTTGTGGGACGTAAAGGCCTGAACGTTGTTGGGAATGCTGAATGTAGTATACTGAGGTTGCAGAAGGAGTTATGTCGCTTTGAAGGTCGTTCAATTCTGGGCGAAGCTCGAGTCCCAGATCATACCAGACCTACAACCCGTTAGTATTACAGAGGGCTATAATCAAATAGATGAGATGACTGGCCTGGAGTGATTGAAATTTATCGATGATAAGTTGCCTCCATTGTGTGTCTTCTTCAACTGATACTTCGGTTGGCGGCTCAAAGTGGATGGCCAATGCGAGACGGCAGGAGCGAGCCCGTGTGAGCCATAAGGCGCCCGCTTGCACATGATCCCGCAGTTCAGTTGCAGTCAAATGGTCTGGAAAATGGTCTGGAAGTGAAAGAGTCATTGAAGTGGACACAGTGAGAGCGAAATTCTTGTCGGTCTTGCTCGCGATGCTGAACCGGCCGATGTCGACAGTCTTCTCCGGAGCCATGGTAGAAGGATAACAACTCTGGACTGGAAGCAAAATTGCTATTTTAGATATCTGAGATCTCCTGGAGACCACGATCGATCGTAATGCGTTTTAGACAACCGTGCCAATGAATGGATCAGGCTCATTGTTACTGCAGATGGGAAATGGAGTGCTCTGTCCCAGAGTTAGGCGCGCTGAGAAATGGCATGAGGATGTCGAGACAAATACATGTCTTCCGGCAGACTAGGTGAAAGAGTCGTCCATAAGGGTCGAGGACGCTCGAACTGTACGGATGAAAAGCAGCCCAGGGGAAGAGTTTTGATCTGGACGCATCTTCTAGGGCAGCAGCGTACGGGGAGACCCAACGCAAGCGACAGCAGGAGGTTACCTGCTCCTTCCTTCCATCAGCGAACACGCTCGCATAGATGATGCGTGGCGTACAGCAGCTCTGAAGGGGAAGTAGGGACCCGATGTCCCTACTCGCCTGGGTACTTGGGTACCTAACAGACATAGTTCCTGGGAACCTACCTACCTACCTACCTACCTATCTAGGTAGGTACCTAGATAGCCTGGATTCCGGATAGTAATTTGGAATCCAGTCAAATATCTGCGAAGAGCTCTATAACCTCATCTTTGAAGGCACGATTTGATGTTCTGGTGCGGTGGTATCAATTATGGCAAAGTCTCAGCACGCAACTGAGCGCAAAGTGAAAACCGCAAACATGTGCTCGGGGATTTCTTTCGAGGGGCAGGAGATCCAGTCCTCCTTTTGGTGGAATCCATGGCTTGGGCGGCCGTATTTTCTGTTTGCTTGTCGTGTCGATGTCCCGAGGCGGCGATAGCCGTTCGGGGACAGGGAAAACGGCGTTTCTCTTTTGGCTCACCGGGCAAGAATGACAATGCCATTCTATGCGGCGGTAATCCTTGACCTCGAACCATCATCGACGACATGCACAGTAAGGATCTCAGCGACGAGTTGCTGACGGCGCAAAAACCAGATACACTTGGACAAACTACTCATACATTGCTGCAATTGAAGCCCACATACTGGCTGATCGTCGTCATCTCCTTCCGCAAACTGGGGCCTGCACCCCACCATTCCCCGAGATCCGAACGCATCGACTCGACCCCGGCAACCATCCCACCGCCATTACGCAGACAGCCTCTGTCTTCACTCTCCCGCCTTGCAAAACCCGGCCTGTTGACGAAGGGTCTATCGCACAGCGTTCGAGCCTGTGCAGCGGCCTCCGGAAAACTAGGCCATTCTACACATACTCTCACAGCCTGTCTCTTCATAGCGACCTGATACCCTCGACTTTTGGGACGCTAAGGGGAAGCGGAGGCGTGTCCCGACGACGATGACCCTGGCCGAATTATCGACAGCGGGCTTGGATTTGGTTGTCTTCTTGACCAGTTTAATCAACTTTCATGGTGCCATAGGCTATGCAGACCCAGAAGTCGCCATAGTCCTGTACATCGTCTCCAAACTCTTGCCTCGATTTCAGGAACTGTCCAACTCTGAGATATGACGCCTCCTCGGCCATATCCTACCGGGCTCGGCTATGAGTCCCCGACCGAGCATACGGTCGATCGCAGTGTAACATCTGCCATGGCCACCAGCCAGCTGTTCCACAGACTGAGTGAGCTGCAGCAGAGCCAACATGATCAAAGCGCGGCCCTCGACGATTTGGTCTCCAGGGTTGAGAAGACCCCCGTGCCTAAAGCCGTTGGAATCAGAGACAGGATCGCATGCTTCCAATGGACGTGGTTCACGTCTACAATGGCAACCGGCGGTGTCGCTAATGTTCTTGCAACCGGTGAGATAATGATAGTAGCCGCCAATCAAGAGGTTTTAGACAGCTGCTGATTATTGACCTGCCCAGTTCCCTTCCGATCTCAGTGGCTGTATATCATCGGGGCCATCTTCTTTCTGTTCAACATATGTCTGTTCTTAATCAACACTGCGCTTCTTCTCATGAGATTTCATCTGAGGCCAGGAAGCTTTCGGCATTCCTTTACTGACAAGTTTGAGTCCCTCTTTATACCGGCCTCTGTGAGTACATGAATCTCGGTGTATGAATTTGTGACTCTGCTAACCAAAACCAAGCTTGTCTCGTGAGTGCACAATCAGAGTTCGGGGAATCATGGTTGCTGACTTTGCCCGAAGTATTGGCACTATTCTTATAAACATCTGCCAATATGGCGTTCCAAAGGCCGGCCCCTGGCTTCTTGCCACAATGGAGGCCCTGTTTTGGATATGGACAGTGGCAGCTATCCTCATCAGTGCTGGTATATATCTGATTCTATGGTCTACGCTGTGAGCACTCCTAACACAACAAATTCGCTTGCAGCCCTTTCCGATTCTGACACTACTGCAGCATATTTCCTATTCATACCATGACCCCGGTGTGGGTGTTTCCCGCCTATCCTCTCCTGCTCACAGCCCCCTTTGCAGGTAACCTCATCAACTCGTCCGTAAAGGTTGGGCATACCAGTACTCTTAATGCTCTGCCGATAGCTATGGCCGCAGTTGCTGTACAGGGGATGGGGTTCTGTCTATCCTTTATGATCCTAGCCGCCTTCATCTATAGGCTCATGACGCAAAAGCTGCCGCGGGACATGCAGCGACCTGGTGTCTTCATTTCGATCGGACCTAGTGGCTTCACGGCGGCCGGACTCGGTAAGCCTCAATTATAGATATACCGTCCCTGCCATGGACTCTGGTGATCAAGCTGACAAATTTTCTTCGCAGTTCAACTTGGGGGATTGGCGGGCGAGATCCTCCCAGAGGATTTCATGATGCCTGGCATGACGGGCCACGCTGTGTTCATCCTGAAGCTATTATCTGCCATGATCGGGCTGTGGCTGTGGGGCCTCGCCTTTTGGTCAGTGCTACCTGCTCATGTTGATGACTTGATATCTGTGTTGACAAAAACTCTCCAGGTTCTTTCTCGTATCTGTTGGCAGCTTCTGGAAATACGCCCGGCCGGAACACGAGGCCAAGATCGGCTTCCAGATGACCTTCTTCTCTTTCGTTTTCCCGAACACAGCCCTGTTGACCGCAACATATCAGATAGGAAATGCTTTCAGCTGTAGGCCGCTTCAGATTGTCGGATGTGTTATGACTGGAGTGTTGGTTCTTGTCTGGGCGATCATATTTATCACCATGATCCGCTGCATATGGAAACGAGAGCTGTTATGGCCCAAACAGGAGTAGACCTTTATAATTACATCCAGAAGGACAACCGATGCTGAAATTACAGTTGAATTAATCCCGGGAATATCCGAAGTCAACAGATTTACCGACGTTGAGAAGGTTGTCTTGCGCCCATATGTGATCAAAAGCACGAATATAACAGTCTGATGCCACACGGGCATGAGTTGGCAGGGGGCCAGAACCTCTCCCAGAGTCATGACTGTGGGAGAGGTGTGTAGAGGCCGTGTTGGATCCGATCCGATCCCAAGACACTCGTTATGAAATCTTCCGACAATATTCACCCACACATTCCATCACTCGAGAGAAGAGAACGGTATTCTATAAAAGACCTAAGGTAGGTCAAGTCATTTTATTCATAAGAGGTTTGCGCTTCTATTAATGCCAATTTATTGCCCCGGTGCCGGTCTTCCGTGAGACCAATACCAGACATTGCCCCTGGTGCCTCTTGTGGCACCCCGGTTGCTTCAAGCAAACCGTAGTTTGGGGTTCAGAGCCTGTTCATCAGGGCCGTCCAGTGTCGAATGTCTTTGCTACCAGTTCCACCAGCCGGCTTCCGCGGGTTCGAGAGACGTCCTCAATCATAGTCGAGGCATCGATGGAGGTCTTTACGCCGGTGTCGCGGTCGATTTCAGGTTGCTTTGTGATCACTTCTTTGCCCCGCCCTTGGCTCCCTTCTTCTCCTTCTTTTTCTTCTGCTCGGGCTTCATCGTGGCGAAGTGAATGTACCAGATGAAGACGCCTTCGAGGATGAGGATGAGGAGCACGACGATGAGGATGGTGAACAGGTATGGCTGGTCGTTGAGGGCAGCAACAGCCTGAGGCGTCGCGCCGATCTTGCTGAACCAATCGAATTGACCCATGGTCGGCGGTTGTTATTGAATTATTGGAGGGGTATGACAGAAACGACTGTGTCTGCTTGGCTTGCTCTGCAAGTCGGCGACGGGTTCTTGGCCTTGGGGTAGAATTGAAATGTATAACAAACAACTGGACCAGCAGATGACGAAAGAGGCTATTCGCAGAAGTGAATAGAGGGAAAAGAAGATCGGAGGCAGAAACAGAAAGGAGAGCGCATGCACATGATACAAACCTTCTGGGCAGGCCGAGAGAATGGGTCCCGGGCCAATTCGTCTCACCCGACGAGGGCCGCAGGCCAGAATAGGGGAGCCGTCGAGGAGATCGAAACTCGACGGTTTCAGGATTGCGGCAGACTGAACTCATGGCGAGTGAACTAAGCGCGGCCCAATTGGACGGCCGCCTCATCATCCCATCCACTCACGGGGGCCGCCAAGACCCGGAACATGTCGACTTGGCTAAGCCTCGAGCGGCTGGCCTCGCGGGACGACTGATGTTGACCTGTGCACGCCTCGATGACGGCTGCAGCCAGCGTTGCAATCTGAGGCTCTTTGAAAGGTCGTCAGTGCTGGGCTCGCGGCCAGTGAGTGACGGGGTGGGCATTTGGGGTATTTGCCCCGTGGGCTCCCGGGCAGGGTACCTACCTAACTACCTAGGTACCTTGGCACAGGAGTTTGAAGGGTGCTGCGGGCTACGCAAGCGAATCGCAAGGTACCAAGGTAGCCCGGTGTCCTTAGTCATCAAGGACGAAGCCACCCCTGTCGAAAATTTGGTGACGGGCTCGTGAGCTTGCAGCCGTGCAAAGAGCTCTACTCCACGCCTTTGCTTGCCGCCCGCACGAGTCCACGATCCATGCGCCATTCCGGGCCCTGTCCCCTACGATTCTTTCGGAAGCCATGAGTGTGGCTGTACCTGCTGCCAGGCGCCTGCTCTGCAGGTCTCTGGCAGCCAATTCCGCGAAGTCTTCCGCACGCGCCGCCGCCGCCGCCGCCGCTCCGGGCTCGGTATGCCAACGACACAGCTTTCACGCCTCGGCGCCCGTGGCAGGGAGAAAGAGATCACCATTCAAGAACATCAAGGCCGATGACATGGATCTCAGCGACCCCGAGACGAGGAGAAAGTTCAAGGAGGAGACCCTTCCAGACTGGGATGAAACTGATCTCAAGTCCCTGAAGAAGAGATACACGCCGGAGCAACTCAACGCAGTGCAGCTGGGAGAACAGGTCATTGATACGGATGACATGGCGGTGCAGGGTAGGATACGGAACGACCCGTACGCGTTCGAGTACCTCGAGGACTTCTCCAGGGTCCGCCAGGTCGTGGACAAGCGTGTCAAGACCTACCGACCAGTCGATACCACTGCGAAATTCATGACACCGGACCAATTTGGCGATGACTTTGTCGAGTTCCTGCGCCAGTTGAACGAGAAGCGCGGTGTGTCGCACGATATAACCTATGAGCAGGCGCTGAACATGTACGAGGACATGCGGTCCAAAATGTTGAATAGCAACCCTGACGAGGCATTGCCAACGAACGAGCTTGCGGAATCCATAGACAGGGTCGTTCGCGAGGCCGGTTCGGCAGAGGAAGACGTGGCGGAAGATGCGGCAAAGAGCACAGGCACCGATATCGAAGACGACATCTCAGACTTGGATGTATACAAATATCTTATGGAGCGCAACTCCATGACTGGATTCGACGGCGGCGACACGCACTTGGCGCCCGACCTGCCCGACAAGGTGCCTGGCGTGGCTGGCCTTTACAAGAAGTCGATGGCCGAGTCTGACTCGGCCCTGGATCCCGAAGGCACATACCAGGAGCTGAAGAAGAAGACGGGCATGAGCGTGCGCGAGATCCTCGACATCTTCAACAAGCAGACCAAGATCTTGGTGCGCAGGTACGTCTCTAACCAGACGCGTCTGGGCAAGATCCGCAGCACCTACATCCTGGCCATGGCCGGCAACGGAAACGGGCGCATAGGCATAGGCGAGGCCAAGTCTGTGGACCCGGAGGTTTCCGTCATGAAGGCGAAGCTATTGGCTATACAGAACATGGTGCCCATCCGGAGATATGAGAACAGGACAATTTACGGCAATGTGGAGGCCAAGGTTGGAGGCACAGTTGTCCAGATGTTCACGCGGCCACCTGGTGAGTCTAAATTGACCTCACGGATTTTTATATCGTATCACCTAGCGGTCTTCTGCTGACATGTGCAAAAGGATTCGGCCTCCGTGTCTCCCACCGCATGTTCGAGATTGCCCGTCTTGCGGGAATCTCTGACCTCTCCGTGAGGATGCCTCGCTCGCGCAACCCCATGAACTCGGTCAAGGCCTGCTTTCAGGCTCTGACGAACCAGCCGGACCCGGAACTGATTGCGCTCGGCCGGGGCAAGAAGCTCGTCGATGCGCGAAAAGTCTACTATGGTGGTGCTGTACAATAGACGGCGATCATGTGAATATATGTGTATAATGAAACACCTCGAGGCCTGGTCTCCGGATCAAGTCGACATCATAAATGACCAAAGTGCTGGTATTCGAGCTGGCCCGCATATGTGGAACAAAATCGCATCAAGTCGAGGGGTTTCGATTCACATCTCGTCGGTGTCTTGAACAACTCGGTGCACAGTGTTGTGCCATTCATCCAGTGACGCAGCAAATTTATCGGGAAGGACAGGGCGACTCCATGTTTCAATTGGTGGAATCTGTATTGCTGTCCATGTTTCAATGTTGTGCCTGGTCACCCCAGTCAATCTCCTGCTGCAGGACGATGCTGTAGACGCTCGCCTTGAGGAGCGTGAACACCAGGCTCGTCTTCCGCTCGAGATCGCGCAGACCGTCGAGTATCTCTGTCGTGGGCTGGGCGGCCATTGCGTCAAGAATGGTGGCAAGCTAGAGACAGAACAAGCCCTAGGTTAGAACGGGGAGCACAGAGGCAAGGGTGTCGAAGGCTTCGCAAGACGTACATTCTTCATGTTGTCTGCCAATCTCTCGTACTCGTCCAGAACCTCCTGCTCCAGTGGAGAGAGTTCTGGTGGCGACAGCAATGCGCTCGATGCTGGTCGGTCATCCATCTTTCCGAATTTGCGCTCGGGGTTGACTGGATGGCAGGTGATTAAGGACTCTTCTGACGTCGCGTGGTCGAACCGAGAAGACGCGTCAATCGTCGTGGAGATCTTAACGTGGGGGTTGTTGCCCACCCCGGGTTTAGCCCCACCTTGTGCCTACGGCTAACCTAAGTTGCTAACACCTGGTAGCGGTATCAGTACTTCTAGTACCGCTGGAAAGCTGCTGCTGCCTGGGTAGACGGTACAACATCGAGAGACAGCTCACTCATCTCAACCTCCATCACCACAGCTTGCAGATCCTCATGTGAGCACGACCATTTCGAAGGCCGTCCTTGTCCCATTAATTGTCTCCTTCTTCGGGCGGACAACTCACACCATGTCATGGGACTCGAAATCCACAGTGTCTCGCCGGAGACAAAATAGCAGCGCGGCAGCCGGGCGCTCAAGAGGGCTCTCGATACATATGCGCAATGCCAGCAAAGCGACAGCAGCGGCTTCAGCACCCGTCAAGGTCGAGCCCAAGTCCGCACACACGTCAGACCCCTTCCTTCAGGAATTTCTCAACCCGGCATTCGACCCGGCAGAATACCTTAACCAGACGCTGCCGCCCCTGCAGGGCTCATCGTCATCGCTGAGGTCCTCGTCGGCGGCCGCGGCCAAGGGCGCCCCTCTGGCACAGCTGTCGAGCGAGGCCCAGGAGCTTCTGACGCAGCTCAACGCCCACACGACGCGCCTGGCCACCACGCTCACGCAGCTGACGGACGACATCATCCGCAGCGGCAGCAGGCTGGCGTACGAGGTCGAGCTGCTCCGGGGCGAGACCCTGGGGCTGGCCGAGACGCTTACCGAAGGCCCGCTCAAGGACGACCTGGAGAGGTTCGTCCCGGCCGGCATCGAGCACACGGCCGCCTCCACCAGGCGGGGCTCGTTTGGAAGCCTGGCGCCCGCGACGGCGTTTCCTGAGAAGGACAAGGACTCGCCGCCGCCCCCGACGCCCGCCACGGCGGCCGCTGACAACACCAAGAAACCAGCTGTGGCCGATGTCGCCGCAGACGAGCCGGCGTACATATCGCAGCTGAGGACGCTGACGCTGGTCCGCTCGCGTCTCGACTCCGTGATAAAGACGTTCGGAGACGCAATGGACTTTGTCTTCCCGCCGTCCGAGGTCTCGGTCAGCTCGGGCTTCCTGTCCGTCTCGGCCCCCGACTTCCCGGACATGCATACGGCGTCCAAGGAGCAGATCAGCACCGAGGAGAAGGGCCAGAAGACGCTTAGGAGGCTGCGCGACGAGATCTCGGGCCTGCTGGCCAAGGGCAACCCCGACCCAGTCAAGGGCGTCGAGGACGCCACCAAGAGGGTGGAGGAGCTCAAGGAGCTGGTCACGGTGTGGAAGGGCACGGCCGAGGAGAAGGCCAGGCAAAGGTTCGTGGAGAACCTGGCGCGGATGGTCGAGGAACGGCACAGGGAGTTGGTAAAGGAGGCCGAGGCGCAAAAGGAGCTGGCGTTGAGGGAGAGTCGGAGCAGGCAGGATGACGATGGTTCAAGGAGAGAGCCAGGTAGTTCCGAACCCGGGGCTCCAGAGGCTAGAGGGTCCATGGGTGGATATGGGTTTATGACCCAGTGGCAGAAGTTAAGAAACGGGCTGTGAGAAGCGCCTGCGACCTTTGAGGTTGCTAGAGGTCTACGTACGATATGATACCCGGATCTTGTTAGAGGATGAAATGAAACGGGGGCCACGGCTCTCGTCTCATTCCCAAGTCTAAGTATTTGCAACGCATTGCGCGATCGTGCTGCCATTGATGACCGTCTAGTGTTTGACTTATATGATGAGGGGCAAAGTTACCATCTTTGCCAATGAGAGGGTTACGATATCCAATATCACATCTCTGGCTGCCATGCCTACAGACACTAACACGGCCCCATACGCGAGTGTGCCGATATCCAATGGCTTCAAATAGAGTTGAGGCTCCATGTATGCTGCTGCTCCTTCGACATTCGCCCTCTAGACCGCAGGAGATGGTCTCTCTTTAAGTTGAAAAGCGTACCGCCCTGTATCGTGCTAGACGAGTAACTATTTCCACAAGTACGCTTTGGCATCGGCAATTTTCTCGTTGTTGATTGAGGTATAGCATCATTGACCGCGACGATCTACGCGAGTGCGACTACGCATCATAGCTATTCGTCTGTCACTTGGGAAACGGGACAATTGACCTTGTAAAATAAGGGCATGATGTTTCGCTTGATTTTGTTCTGTTTCTGTTTCTGTTTCTTAGCAGATACTGGGTTTGTCCGGCTACGCTGTGCCGTGATATCAATGGACACTAATAGCTCTCAGTCCAGGCCTTCCTTGGCCCTCCATCGTAGTTCGTAAAATCTTTAGCCGGTGTTTCCAGTCCTGTCCCAACCTTAACGACTCCGACCGTCCCATACCGCCCTGCAAATGCATCAATCATTGGTCCCAAAACAGACCGATTCACATTGGTATGCAAGTCCCACCATCACTCCTTCTCCTTGATCGCGTTGATCTGTTTCTTCAGGAATTCGAAGGAAGAGAAGAAAACAGCATTCACGGCGCAGGATCGGCCCATGGACACGCCCAGGCCCCTGTACATATGCCTTCGGAAGAATTCGATCTTCACACGGGGAACTGTCTGACCCCTAGAGTACATGAGACAGTTACGTTGATATATGCTCTTCGCGGAGTCGATCGGATCTGTGGAGGGTGGTTAGATGCTTTCCTGAAAGTGTGACGGCTGTTAGTCTTGTTGAACACTCACAGATCATGGCCCATGATACTATCCCGCAGAGGCCGCCGGCAACCAGGACCGCCAAAGGATTCGAGTGGGTGCCATCACCGCCAAACGTCGTCAATAGCTGTTTGCTGCTTTCGTATGTCATGAAGTAAATGCCGGTGCCCAGCGTGTCTCTCACTATATTATCAATTAGACCGGATCCGGATGACATTATACTACTGGCCACTTACACAGATGTAAATTGAACCCTGTGTAGAGTCCGAAAGGGCCACGATGTCGAATGATGTTGGCCATGGTCTTGAACGTGCCCTTGTTTTGATAGCTAGCGGCAATTTTGTGACTCTCGGGGTGGGTGCAGTTCTTCTTGTCGGCTAGAAGAACTGAAACCTGGGCACTAAGTTTCGTGAGCTCGAAAGGGCCTGTAGAGTGTCAGAACAGATCCAAGCGAGAGTTGATATCCAGGCCGAAGAAAAGACAGGAGTACTGACATGCGATGAGTGTAATGCAAGAGCCAGCCGTTGCACCGGCCGCTCCAAAACAGGCCACAGAAGATAGATTTGGGTATGTCCCCTGCTTGTTGACGTGGGCGAGAACGTCAATGCCAAAATTCTTCTTGAGCCAGTCCGAGTAGACATATTTGGATCGTTGGTAGATCGAAAAGGAGACCGTTCGCACGAGGGTGATACTAGCCATAGGGGCAGCCACGCCTGCAGACCGAGACACACAAATGTTAGCAGGGGCTGATCAACCAGGGAGAAGCTCATAGGAGCGACGCGAAGGGAATGCTCACCCCGGAAAAAGCCCCTCAATTGCTCGGTTTGGTAGGTATGCTTTACGCAGTCCAGGAAACCGGAGTAGTTGTATGTCTGCATGCGTGTCTTGACACTGTCGAGCGGGAAAGCCGTCAGGGTGGACAGGACACTGGAGGCAGAGGCGCTGACCTCTGTCCGGTAACGCTTGATGAAGGGCAATTGCTCGTGGGGAGCCGCGTGCTTGTTGTCTCCCTTGCCAGCAGCCATGTCTGCTGCTCGCCTCTGGCTACTCGTCGTGGTGTGTCTGCCGCTGCTGCTGCTGCCTTTGGTAGGCGTGGTCGGAGGCTGGAGCTGAGGACCATTTTGGTTGAGGGGAATGAGCTCAGCTGGCATGCTTCCTGGCAATTACAGGCCCTGGTGCAGCCGCCTTTGGACAATGACCTCGAGGTTGTCGAGACCAGAGCCTTCAAAGCGGTCGCGGTATGGGCAAGTGCCAAGAAACGAGGTCCATGAAGAACCCCGCGGTGCGTGGGTTGTGATCAGTCGGTTGTCGACGGCCCCGATGGACGGCTTGGATGGGCGGCGCGGGGTGTTTGACGGGGTGGAATGATGTTGTAAGGGAGAGAAGGTTTCCGGACGGGCTCGAGCACGAGAGGCTAGAGAAGTAACCACCGAATTGATGTGCTAACTAACGACTCTTATCGTCGTGCAACGGAAACTCATCTGCGGAAGCATTAGAGTGGTGATGGTGTGAAGCGTATTGGGGACCTGCCAAAGAATTGCGGGGTCCTGTCCAATACCCACCCAAAGCTAGCTCAGCTCTGGGAGCTGGTTCGCCAGAGCGGTGGCCATCCTTCTCCACAGTGACGGTAGATCACTGATCTGAAAGGCTAAGTATGGAGCACTCCCGGGGGGTCGAAGCAAGAGTCCCACCCAAAATAAACGTCCGTTTGTATCATCACAAGCTATATGAATCCACACCCTTTCTTCCCTTGGTTCAGGCCCTGCCGGAGGGGCTCACTAAGTACAATGTCTTGGACGACTTGTGCTCGTACGAACCGAACAGACAGTATTTCCGACGATGCGATACGACTCAGCAGAAACACATGTGTGCACGCCTGCAGACGTCACGACGGCACAGGGATGCAGACGTCACGACGGCACAGGGATCGGCCTCTCACCGAGTCAGGCCGCCGTCGCACAATGCAGCAGGCCAGATCTGGAAGCGGAAGATGTGTCTCGATGGTGTGCACGACGGGCTGGACGGCTGAGGTCTGTTTATATTCCTGCCTGAGCATCACACGCCCGGCAGGTGCTGGGCCTGTCTGCCTGTCAGGTTCATTAGGCTGCCCTGGTACGGCAGCAGGCACGACTCTAGATGGTGCTTGCTAAGGGCGGCACAGTTGTTATCGGATCGGGTGAGCAGAGCTCAACGCTTGCAATAGCTTGACAAGAGCATGCACACCGGCTCACTGCCCAATGCTTCCTAGCTGGATCCCAGCGCCAACCAGCTTCGAAGACGCACTCAGGCAATAACAGCATGGGCTATCCTCCGGTGCGGACCCTGCACTGCTGCAGGGCTCTCACGTTCCTGGCCCTTGCAGGTCTAGAAGCCAAAGCCAATCGTGACTCCTGCATTGCTCGGCCCGCCGCCCATGATAGTAGGCTTGGGCAGAATCGTCAGATTCTCGGCCGTGTCCACCGAGGAAACAGCCCCTGGACGAAGCAGCCCGCTGTATCTCTCGCTCCAGACTCAGGAGATGTCCTTGGGGTTTCTTGGGGTCGAGTTGCTGCAGCCAAGCAAAGCGGGCCGTTTCTTCGTCGAGACGGCGTCTCAGGAGCATTCTAATTCGGGGGCGGCGAGCAGCGGGGAAGCTGTCCCGCCCGGGGTGCCTGCCGACTTGGCCGGCGTCTCACTGCTCATAGTCGGGCGGCCGCACAACGACGCGTCACTCCAGCGCAGAGAAATCACTCAGCGGAGAGGTAGACAAAGCCCCATCGTTTTGTTCAGCATAGAAATGGTGCGCTCATAATGGGCATATGCTGTAGCTTTGACCGGGTCGTCCCTGGACCTCACTGTCAGCATTGCCAGCCCGAAGCACAAGCAACCTGAAGACGCGCTCAAGAAGGGTGAGGTAACGTACTTCTTCCTGACCTGGGTCGAGTCCATGAGGTACTTCCAGGTGCGATAGTTGTCTTTTTCTTTCCAGAATTTTGTGAAGAGGAGGTTCTTGATGATCTTGTGCTCTGTGCCTCTCTCCCTGGCCGCGTTGTTAAGGAACCAAACAGTGCGGCGGATGGTGTCCTTGTTGAAGGTGTTGGTCTTGTCACGAAATGCTCGGCGCAGCTGGTCTCGTGCCACGGAGCTGGCCGGTTGAGAGTAGCACACAGCTCTCAGTGCGGCCCGGTACAGGTGTCGATAAGCATGGAGGACTTCTTCTTGAGCCATCTCTGCTACAACGCCAGCCTTAGGTGTTTGGTTGTGGTCTTTTCGGTGGTGTGTTCGGCCTTGGGATCCAGTGAGAAGCCGCATCGAGGTTGAAGCTGAGATTGAGCTCGGTGCACAGGCCACCTGCTCGTTTGACTTTGCTGTAGCACAACCTCACTCAACACATACGAGGCCTTCAACAAGGTAATCTCTCCTAGGTCCACTATTGATCTTTGTAGGTTTATTGCATGCTGGAAATGCGTAACTTTGACCTGATTAGTATATCGATTCTCCTGTAGAAAGGCCCGAGCAATGCCGCCGCCAATCGAGGAAGAAGCAGACATTGTATGCTGCTCCTCTCCACATGAGATCCTAGCTGTGTAGGGCAGTTCCCTCAGCTGACCGATGCAGCAGGACCTTGATGAGGCGTCCTGTTCTGAAGAATCAGACCGCGATGAGACTCTCCTCACCAATTCAGACTTCTTGATCGACAAATCACCAATGGTGCACAGCAGAGTGTCTCCCGAACGTGTCGTCGGTGATATCCCTCTTGTTGTCAGCGATATCCAACCTACCAAGGAAAAGGCTACCTCCGAGCCCTTGGCCCAGGAATTTGGTAAGCGGGACACTGTTTTGAAGCGGAAGACACCTCCCCAGAGGTCAAACCACAGCGTAAGAATCATACTCGTGCGGTGCGTGAAAGGCGCTAACCCAATTGTAGGGAACGGCGAAACGGAGGAAGGGTGGTTCAAGAGCTCTGCCCTGTGTCTACTGTGCTCGTCGGCTTGCGAATGATCCGAAGTGGAAGTGCCATGATGCAATTGGTATGGAACTGGAGATAATTTCATATCTGTCTGAACAACGGCCAAGGCTTGTTTGAATTACATTGGAAGTCGCGTCTGATCGAGTTTCTTGCCTGTCAGTTTCGCAAGACGGGAAGCTGGGATATACAGGCACAAGGTGAATCTCTCTTCTTCTAAGGGCGGAAAATATACTAACATTATTATGACTCTAGATGCGATGAATGTGTTTATTCCCATGTATCCTGCTGCCTTGTAAGTACCTAGGTACAAAAGCTGGTGCACGAGGGATATACTCCAATATATATCCCTAAAGGACACAGCTGAATTATCCACCCGTTTTAGTTACCGCCCAGGGCTGTGATCCCAGTCAAGGCTCTCATGAGAGCTGCGGCAGAGGTGAATAAACAAGATGGTGTACGTATACACGGAGAGACATCCTAAGCGCAACTGAGGCACCGTATGTATTTACATCGGCACCATCTGACCGTTTCGCACCAATCTAGAGCCAGAATATCGCCATATTAGCTGCGTATGAAGCAGCTATTGGCCCAGCGCTTCGCGCCATGTCCGGCATTGGTCTGCAATCGTCGGCGAAAGTAAATGAGCCAAAGAAGAAGATCCGGCAGCCAAAGACTAAAAAGAAAGGCAAGGTCAGCAGACAGCCAGCCGAGGGAAACGTGGCAGACACGGGGCCAGCACCACAAGCGGCTGCCCACAGTTCAAACTTGGGAGAGAGGAACACGCGGAGCAGATGGAACCGCGAGCGTAGGTTGTCTCAAGGCAGGAACTCGGGATCCCAACCCCTGTCTGGGCATTTGCAAGCAGGTCGCAGCCAAGAGACTGACGGTCTGAACTCCGCTGCCTTTCAGAAGATGGAGAGACAGGCACTCCGAAGGCGGAAGGTCGAGGCGCTCGAGTCTCTCGCGCACACAGCAGCACTGTTCCTCGCAGAGTTCATTGACTACAAAAAGGGACGGCAGGAGCCATCGCATCAGGCGTTTGGACAGCATCGTCCAGAGCCAAGTACCGGCGCGGCATACGCTGCAGCTGCTGCGAGTCTTTTCAGACCGTTGAGCGAGGACTTCGACCGGAGCGGTTACAATAGCGCTGGAAGTGTGATGGATCAGCCTAGTAGCAGTCTCGATGGCAGCGATGATGAGGATTTTCAGGCGGAAACGCCCACCGAGGATAAAGAAGGCATGGACATGGGCGACAGGGAAATCAACCAGTTACCACCAGAAATGCTTGCTGGTTTGGGAAATGGAGAGCAAGCGGGTGCCAGCGAGCCTGCTGTGAAAATTGAGGAACACTGAATGGGCTCATGTATCTCGGTCTGGTGCCAAATGAGCGTGGGTACGACCACATGTTCACGTAACGAGTACGGTTTCTGCCAAAAGAAAATGGAACAGATTTTCAGTTACCTCACCTGGACTGTACAGAACACAGATTACTGCACTCTCCGTACATTGGCAGTGTAAGTCTCATGTATCTAGTCTCATGGCGGACCAGGCGATAGTATACCATAAATTTATATGCCGTCTAGTCCCGAGAACCAAGGTTTACAGCTATTGATACATGTACCACCATTTCGACTGGCCGGGCCACTTGCCGATATGTCAACAATGAAAATGATTGAATATTGACACTGTGTAACATGAACGCACTAGCACGCGTGTGCCCTCTTTGCGCGCTGACATCACCTAATGACAGTGTTTCTCGAGAAAATGAAGAATGAAATATAACCCTCCGTTCGTCGACAACCTGTCTCCGTTCCCTTCTAGTATGCAATAATGTCTAATACCCATGACTCGCCGTCTTCCCGCCCTATATTCTGCAAGGTTTATCCACATCGACCCGATGTACGTAGATGATATGCTCCCAAACATATTCTTGGTTTCTCCTTCAAGCGTGTTCGCCTATCATGCCACGCTTTAGTCGTCCTGGTTACCCAGCGGCTGATATCTTCCACTCCTATTGGAAACACTGCCTGAGCGCGCACGGGACTGGGATCGGCCGACAACCCTGGACAGCCAGCCGGCGACGCCGCCCTCCGCCTGCCCAGTCTCGTACTGAGGCCGTCCGTTGACAAAGTTTACCGTCGGCGGGTCAACATCCAAGCCGGGGAATGGCTGTTCTTCAGCCAGGAGTGGCCGGCCGCGCATGTCGAGGGACGGCACGGGGGAGCCCGCGCGCACATGGGATCCATCGACTGGGCCGAATGCCGGGGTGCCTGCCGAGGCAGGAGTGCCAATGGTAGTTGTCGCGTCGCCGAAAATGGAGTTCATGTCCTCAAGGCGGACGCCGCTAGTCTCGGGGTAGATGAAGTAGACTGCCATGGAGTTAGCATTGCAAAGAAGCCCGGGCAGCAAAGTTGTAGTTTAGGCCCTTACCGATAACGAAACTGGCGGCGCAGAAGAACGCATGTACAAGATAGAGGCGCCATTTGATCCACTCCTGCAAGACTGGAGTCATTTCTCCTACGAGCCAATTGAAAGCCCAGTTGGTCGCGGTCGACAGTGACGCGCCCTTGGACCGGATGCTCAGCGGCAGGATCTCGGGCGGGTAAAGCCAGGGAATCGGGCCCCACGAGTACCCGAATGCCGCATTGTAGATCATGACGAAGATCACGACGAGAGTAGGCGTCGCCTTGATGTCGAGGAATATGAAATACGAGATCAGTGACAGAGATATCGTCATGGCAACCGCGCCAGACAGCAAGATGACACGGCGGCCCCACGTGTCAACAATATACCACGGTGGAATCGTGGACAGGAAATAGGTGATACCGTTGATACCAGTCATCAGCACTGCATCGTGACCAACCCAGCCAGCAGATTCAAATACGTAGGGCGCGTAGTAGGAAATCACGTTGATGCCGTTGAGCTGGGCCAGACCCTGGGCGGACATGGCAATGAACACGCGGGTCTTGTAGCGGCGGAACATGTCGCTGTATGTCCTCTCTCCCTCCTGGCGCTGGAGCAAGACATTCATCTTGATCTCACGGAATTCGTCACGGGCCTTGGGGTTATGGATGTCACCGCCGCCGTAGAGGTTGGCGATGACGACAATACCCTCCTCGTCGTGGTCGTTGTCGAGCAGCCACCTGGCTCCTGTTAGCAAGTCTCATCGCCCTGGGCCAGCTGGATCCACCATACCTTGGGGATTCGACAATGATCAGACTTCCGAGCCCAAGCAGGGCACCCATGACGCACTGCATGAACAGAGGGATTCGCCACGAGGCGTCACTGTCTATGAAACCACAGAAATAGTCGACCCACACAGACGTCGTGTACCCAATGATGTTGCCCGAGAACTCTATGCACGCCAGCTTTCCACGGTTGTGCGGGGGAGAGATCTCGGACTGGTAGACTGGGACGATGGTCGACAGAGAGCCAACGCCCAAACCGGCGATGATCCTGCCCAGCATCATCATGGGCATGCCCGTCGCGAACGTCTGCAGGGCACCGCCGACAAAGAAGATCATGGAGCCGTAGAGGATGGTCCGTCGACGGCCGATTATATCTCCGATCTTGCCCACTAGTAGCGACGATATCAGGGCACCGATCTCGAGAATGGCGACCATGGTGCCTATCTCGGCCTTGGACGGCTGGTGGAAGTAATCACGGAAGTACGGGCCCCTGGAGGAGAGGAGATATCAGTCACCTGCAAGCTCCGGGGGGGGGGGAAGGGGGACGGAGGGGGATAAGGTCCTACGTGATAATGCCCGACATCACGCCTTGGTCATATCCAAAGAGAAACACGCCTAATGATACGAATATACTTGTGAAGTAACTGGCAAGTTCAGGTCGTCAGTTTTCTGGGATCACAGCAGTCGTGGCACGCGCCGGCGCGGCGAGGTTTGACCTACATCAGGGGCTTCCCCGTGAAGCCTCTTGAGCCAGGCATGATGGAGGAGATAAGGCGTGCGGCCCTGGACGGTCTGCGGGAGATGGGCTCGGGGATCTCGATTGCCTCCTTATTAACGACGCCAGCCTGCCCCGAGGAGTGGCGGTGGGAGCGGCGGTGGTGGTCGGGGTCCTCGTGGATGCGGACGTGCTTCTTCTCCCTCTTGCTGCCGGCACCGCTGGAGTGGTCGTGGTTCCGTGGTAGGTGCTTCAGGCCAGCGAGGGCGGATTCATCGAGGGTGTCGTTGAGCCTGGCGCGCAGAGGGTCCTCGGCGTCGATCTGCTCGCCAATGTCGCCGGTCGAGACCCAGCTCTCGGTGTCGTCCGAGTCGGAGCCGGGCTTGTCAATGTGGTGGCCGGAATGGTGGGCTCCAAGGAATGACGTCGATTCGGATTCGTCTTGGTGATGTCGCGAGGCGGAGCCGGAGGACTCAGCAAGGTTGCGGAGGGGGATGTTAGACGACGGGCGGGTATTTGTCCTTGAGGTTGAGAAAGGCATACGGCATGACCCTTTCTTGTCAACAAAACAAAAAACAAAACAAAAAAACCGGCTGGCTGCTGGATGGGGGGGTCGGGCGAGAGGAGCGAACGAATGACACCGCAAAGGCGAGAGAGGCTAGCTCGGCGTCTGACTCTGATCTGGAGCGTACAGTGGCATGTACTATGCTATCAGGTCTGATCGGGTGGGATCAGGAAAAGTTGCAAGTACCATACGGAATCCTGAGGAAAGGTGTGGCGGGTGCAAGTGCAAGGGCAATGTACAATGCTATCGGCGTTGCAGCAGAGGGTGATGCGGTTGCGGTGAACAATCGTACGTACACAGTAGCTTCTTCTCTCAGCTGTCCAAGAACCAAGATCCACCCGACCTGCCGACCCTACTGCCCTGCCCTATTGACTTCCAAGGTTGACACGGCCATCTGAAGGCTCAAGGATGCTTGCTAGAGGGGAGCAAAGGGCCCATAATAGTGCCTGGCGCCCGCCGATCTCCTGGCCCGGTCGATACAGAGGTACGCACGTCCACCGCCTGGACATGGTGCGTGGCCAGGTAGCTCTGCATCATTCCCACCAGCACACACTCCATTTGCAGGACAGTAATAATAAATGAGACGAGACGCATCTTCCTCGAACCCCCTTTTCCCCTCGGACAGACCAACAGGGGGGCCATTGAGCCTCCTTCGAGCCCACCTGGACTGGCTGAGGGCCTATCTGTTCCTGATTATCACAAAGATGAAAGAGAGAAGCGTGGCCTGGAGCGTTGGCTCTGCAAGTGATCCTTTGTTCTACTGTGCCGCCAATCCATCCAAACCTGGCCCACCCCGTCCAGTTGTCCCCGTACCTAGAGCTGTACGGTGCTGTCATGGCCCCACTGTCGTCTCTCATCTTATCTTTTGGGCCGAAGGGCCTGTGAGCCGGTGGGAGGAGAATCCACCATCGTGACGCCCTCCCGGCGCAGGGGATCGCTCGCCATGGACTGATGAGCCCTGCTGGCTCGAACAAAGTTTGCACCAGCCCAGCCGTCCTGTTATCGCGGTACATGGTCGGGTCCTCGCGGCTGCCCCCAGCCAACAACTGACTGACTGCTCATCGGGCTGGTTCGCTTCGCTGTGTGCTGCATGTGGAGTCTCGCATGCCCAAGAGTCAGGCAGATGACCTCGAGTCCGGGGAAATGTGTAAGAGCGGCTGCCCACGAGACCCTTTTTTTACTCCATCTCCCCTCTTTCTTGCAACGGGCCTGTTGCGTTCGAGATCACAGGCTGCCAGCTCCCTCAACCCCAGACCCAATGACGCCACCCCGCATTCCCTCTCTCAGGGTCCAGGGCTCCTTGAAGCCTCCTTCAAGGCCGATTCTCGTGCAAAATAAAGAAGCCGCCCACCCCATCAACCCGGTCTAACCCACATTGCCGCCTTGCTGGGACATCACGCTCCATGCATCGACTCGCATATCGCCAAAGATCGCCGAGGAACCATCACGATCGTGCCGCGGCAACGGCGCTGGGTGATATGGGGGGGAAACAAATCTGCATCCACCGCACTGCGCGCGAGGGTGAGATCTTGTGTTGTACCCGCCCACACTCAATTGTGGTGATACGGGCCTCGGTCGCTCAGCTGAGGGTAGACACAGCCTGGTTAATAGGACCAGTGCTGCCACAGCTGACCCGGGAGCCTTGCGCACTGCAGTTTGAGTTTTCATGCACCACACCTGGCGTTGAGATGAACTGTCGCGTGAGACCCAATGGGACGGAGTGCGTACAGATTTAAATCTTACCAAGACAGTAACACACTGCACTTGTTCAGCTTCACACTTACGGGGCTTTCTCCAACCTAACCCACAAAACCTTATAACTTGGCTGCCAACTTCAGCCATGGCGCTGACAAGCTGTGCGACGCCGAAACCCATATGGTGCTCGTGTGCTCTTCATTTTGACATATTGAGCGCCCAAGCACTCAAAGATGTGCCGCAATGCATGAGAGGATGTTGGTCCGTGGCCCATCGTCAAGATGCACGCCACGCCAGTGAGTACGAAGCCGAGGATAAACGAGCTGAGTGTCCCGGCCCGAAACGGGAAGCCCGAGAGCTGGGCGCTGGAAAAGGCGTGTGTAAGGCATCTATCATTGATCGGTATCCAACCTTGTCTCAAAAATGAATTTCACCGTCCAGCCATGTGCTTTCGTTTCGGCGGGGCAAGTCAGAGCCACGACAGGCATCTTTTTGGCAAGATATGTCGGCCAGATCTGGACTTGTCGTCGACAAGCACACTCCTGCAAGGACCAGTCGTCGCGATGTTCGCTCCGTTTTGCAGTTCGCTGAGGACGTGCGGGCCCCATACCACAGAGCAGCTACTTCGTCAGACCGGAGCCAGTAATGGAGTGCATTCCGATGAGTCCCAGCTCATGATCTACGCGCAGGTCCTCCAACAAACGGTTGCTCCGTGCAGAGGAACCGCAGCTGCCTCGGCTCTCAAAGACCACCAGACGAACACGAGTCGACGGGAGTCCTCCGAACGGCTGGGCCCGGCTAGGAACTGACACTATCGCCCCCTCCTCCCGGCGCACGCTATAGCGAGCTCTGTTTCGGCCGTTGTGTTCAAAGAAGGATAGCATGTGGCAAACGGCTAGGGCCGCGCCTGTAATGACACCAGTGGTGATAGTATGGACGAGCGAGCATTGTCTTCAGCCTGAACGGACCGCGCCCGTGCAGTGATCAGCAGCCAGCAAGTCGTCCAAAGGGCAACGAGTGGTTGCGAGGGCACAAGACCGTTTGGTTCAAAACAGGATTCAGCGCCCAGCCAACCCAGCCCGGGGCGGCGCGTCGTGGTGGCAGCCGTGAAGTGTGCGTGTGTGGCTGTGGCTGAAACGACACGGCGGGCCTGCGGCTCCAGATTCAGGCTGCATGTTGGCAGGCCTGGCGGGTTGGTTGCATGCGCCTAGCTATATTTGCGTGCGTGGCTAGCGGGAGGAGGGGGATGCAGAAGCCCGGAGGAAGAAGTCGACCGTCAGACTGGCCTCGCTGGAGCCTGTCGGGGTGCCCCGGATGCCAACATGAAGGGAGATGCTAAATAAAGGGCAGCGGGGTGAGACGAGCGCCCCGAGGCTAGGGCAAACCCTCAAGATGAAATGTCCGACGTGGGACAGGATGTACTTGTCTTTTCTCTACGAGCGCTGGATTGCGACAGGATAGCTCCGGGTGAGTGGTGATTGTAGGGTGACTGGCGGTGGTCATCAACGGGATCTTGGCGCTCTCGTCCCTTACTTCTGCGACTTCTGCGAGCAGAGGTTGAGGGAGCAGGGGAGGAGGAGACAGTTGCTTCCGAGACAATTCGAGACCGAGGCAGGAATGCCGTGATCGAGTCTGGCTGAGGCTGAGAGGCTCCCTTGGCCGGGATGGGCCACGCGGATGGCCGAACATGAGCTTGGTGAGGCACAGAAGACCCGAATACCTGCTTTCCCTTGCTGCCTACCAGCCCGGGAAGGTAACATGGGCAAGCACAGGTGAGTGCCGATAGGCAGGGGGGTGGGGGCTTCTGGGGCCAGCGTGCATAAGTCAAGATGCGCCCAGGGATGGTGTCGCGGGCGTGCGTCCAGCCTCTTGAGTCGATGGACCATGTCAACCAGCTCATTCTGCATGAAGGTCAAATCAAATCAGATCAGTCATGCTGGATATTATGCTGCTTGCCAGGCATTATCACTGCGGTGTGTTATAGTTGGAGGGCCAACCCAAATCCGGGATGGGGCGAGCGGCGAGGGCACGCCTCTTTTTGCAGTCCCACCCGATCCCATCGCATCGCATCGCATGCACTCTGCACTGCGTGCTGTTTCAAACTTGCTTATATCTAATCGGGTACCCACCTGCGCCCGCCCGCCCGGCTCGTCACTCCCTCACCACGCCCTCCCCCATTGTCGACAGCATTCCAAGGCTGGCAGTCTGGCAGTCCCAAAACAAAACGACCTGTCCTCCCCAGGGCCGCCGGTGCGCACTGATGTCGGTGTCACCTGCGACACAGATCGTCACCCACACCACTGCATTGTCGTTCAGCCAGACAGACGCCACTGGTCGTTCAGAGACCTTGCTAGGCACAGCATAATCTTAAATTCTTATTTCCACAACCAAGGTCAATCCCCCGTCCACTCCCTCCAGTCTCTCCGCGTGCGACTCGACCGGGACCCCGTCGGCCACCCAGCCGCCCAATCACGCCACCTGGAGTCCGCCCAGGTAACCTTGGTAGTGGGGCCCCCAAGCTCCTGCCACTAAAAACACAACAACCTGCCCAGTAAAAAAGAAGCAAGGCGCTTCCTGCCGTACTGTACCTTTCTTTCCAGCCTTCCCGCGACCCACCCCCAACTCACCGGGCAAGCACTCTCTCCCACCGCCTTGCTCGGGCCAGAAGCACACCTCTATTCCATCCCGTTGTCCTGCAGTACAATCAAGCCAACTCTCGATTAGAAGGGCTGCCCTGCGCTTATCCCAGTGGCGAAAACCCGGCTGGGAGGTAACCGATCGACCATAATACCATTGTCAACAGATCCCGGGCCGAGGTCACACTGCTCATCACCCCGTCGACCCGCCACTGCGAGATCACCTGGTTGTTCCTTCCCAGAACTTACCGCTGGGCCAATCGACCACACCGATCGTCTCGTGGTCGCGACAGCATCCCATCCCGCTGCCAACCCGCACGCCTGGCTGACGAAACCCGAGAACCGGCGCAATGGGCTCAACACAGTTTGGGAATTTCGGCAACTTCTGCCGCGATTCCACGCTCCCCGTGTGCAACCTGCTCAGCACCAGCCACGACCAGACCGGAGGATGGGGCGGCTGCGCACTCACCGGCATCCCCTTGAGCGGTGGGAGGAGGCTCGGAAACCTTGGCTCGATACTGCTGTGTGCTATCGCGGTCGCAACCGCCATCTATCTCATCCTGCGCTCCGAGCGCAAAAAAGCCGCCGTTGGAAGAAGGTACGTTGCTTGTTCGGGTGCGACCACGAGGTCGTGGCAGGGGTTAGAGCAGGAGAGACGAAGGAGGTAGCAGACTCGACGAGTTCAGCTCAACCTCAGTCTCGCGCTCCTGCACGCCTGGCACCCTCCATCGGCCCATCGTTTTCGCCCCTGCCCTCCACGTTACTGATATCAGTTGTAGGGAAATGCAATTGTTCCTCGTTGGCTACATTGTAATCTCGATTTGCGAAATCTTCACCGTTGGGGAATTCCCGCTAAGCTCGACGGTTCGGATAGCCTTCACTGGCATCCACATCGGCTTTATAATTGCGACTACCTGGATGCTAATGCTCAACGCCGTTGTCGGGTACCAGTTCATCGACGATGGCACGCCGCTGTCGCTCGGCCTAATTTTGGTATCGGCGGCCATACTACTGATTGGTACGGGCTATATTGCTCTCGACACGGGATTCAGCTGGACGGGCAAGTTCGACTCGAGCTACGAGGGCCCTAATTTCCGAAACATCGCCCTGTACGTGCTGTACCAGCTGGCGCCGCTCATCTTCCTCGTCGCCTTCTACGTCCTCGAAACCGTCCTGGTCTTGCGAGTGCTGGGCGAGACAAGGCCCATGGTCTACCTCACCCTCGCCGCTATCCTCTTCGCGCTTGGCCAAATCTTTAATTACGCCATTAGCCCGCACATCTGCAACGGCACCGACGGCAAGATCGATGGCGCCCTGTTTCAGACACTCTTTACCCTGCTGTCGGTGGTCATGGTTTGGGTTTTCTGGTCCTCTATCACGGAAGACGACTGGCCCATGCCTGTGGGAAATTACCCATAGAAAAATTGTCGTGATGTGACCAGGCCGCACCATTTGGGCGAAATCACTCACCTAATAACCTAATGTCGAAATGAGTTTCTTTTAGATAGCACATGACTGCAGCATACCCACAATGAATTTTGGCGTTAGCATTTGGAGTTACCTACCGATCAGCAGCATACTTAAGGAGCGACCTAAATCTGAGAGTTGTTGTGTTTTATGAGATGTCTTCGGAATCTTGCGATGGCACCGCCTTCGGGATGGCCCCAGACTGAAGGGAGTCCGCAAGACTAGGAGAAGGTGCGGCTGCGCTGCGGAAGAGGCCCTGAAATTGTCCACACGCGACTGTGGGTGATATCTGCTGCCAGCAAATCAAGGGCACACATACTGGTGACAAATTGATCGATCACTCCCAAATAAGTGATGGCTGCAATGACACGTTCATGGTTTGGCAAGGACCAGCGTTGTATGTGGCAATTATCACAACATTGCGGGCTTCAAGGAAACTGAGTATATCATCCGTTTTACTCCCTCAGAATAGACAAGATTAAAAGGCGACAAAAGCTAAAGCCTGAAGCGTGTGTTTTCGCCCTCGAATGAATCCCTTTGAAGAAAGAAGGTAGGCCATTATTTTGGGTGAGACGTCATTGGTCGTCGTTGACATGTCACTCCAAATGTCAAGGACGGACATTCCCGCCCCACTTGCAAGCAATAGCCCCTAGGCTGATGATGATCTTTCCGCAGCTCGTCCTTGTGCACGCCCGCGCACCTTGAACATCGCCGGCGGCCTTTTTTTTTTTAGCCCTCTCCTTGGTTTTTCTGCTTGTGACTAGTACGACTGGAGCGTTCGAAAGTCGGTGGGTCCCCTACGATGGAAGATTCAGAGACGGTCTAGACAGCCGCCTCAAACCTTCGCGGAAACCACCTCCCTCGTCCACCGCATGCGCCCACCGGCACAGGCCTTTGCGACTGCGAACCCCCCAAACAAAGCGGCGACATGGCCGACGACAGCGACGGCGAGTACATCGAAGGCATCTCCGACGATGACTTCGCCGACCACCAGGTGACGAGCGGTCAAGGCCACGCCGGCCCCAGCGACGCCAGATCCAGCCGAAATGCTGCCGCCGCCTCCTCACGCAGCCGCCGCGGGCAACGACCGCGGGGGCAGAAGAGCAAGCACGGAAAGCGCGCGGCCTGGGAGGAAGGGAAGTTTACATGGGACGTCCCGGAGGATGAAGAGGGCAACGTCTCCCTCACCGCCCTCCTCGAGGCCGAGAAGCGCCGCCGCCTGCTGCGCGACACAACCCCCTTCCAGCGAGGCATCATTCGGCACATGGTCTTGGTCCTGGACATGTCCTTTGCCATGCTGGAGAAGGACCTACTGCCAAACCGGTACATACTCATGATGCACTATGCGGTGGACTTTGTGAGGGAGTACTTCGAGCAGAACCCCATATCCCAGCTGGGCATCATTGCCATGCGTGACGGCGTGGCCGTCCATATCAGCGAGATGAGCGGCAACCCGGCGGATCACATCGACTGGCTGAGGCATTGGGAGAAGAAGTTCGAGCCTAGGGGTAACCCAAGCTTGCAGAATGCTCTGGAGATGTCTCGCGGCGATCTTTTGTAGGTTTTCCACCATGAGCTCGCCTTGATCTTGAGCTTTTTTGAACTTACGTCCTCGGTCTCTCCGCAGTCACGCCCCCTCACATGGCACTCGCGAAGTCCTCATCGTCTACGGCGCTCTTCTCTCCAGCGACCCCGGTGACATCCACGACACCATCGAAAGCCTCATAGCAGACAAGATACGAGTGTCCGTTGTCGGCCTCGCTGCGCAGGTGGCTGTCTGCGCCGACCTGTGTTCCAAGACAAACGGGGGTGATGCGAACTGTTACTCAGTCGCGATGCACGAGCAGCACTTTCGAGAACTATTCCTGGCCAGCACGACTCCACCGGTGACCCGGCAGACGGAGCGGAGCAGCGCCAGCTTGCTAATGATGGGCTTTCCTTCACGGACGAAGGCCGAATACTACAATGCATCCGCTGAGGCTGTTAAAGCCAGTGGGGGCACCAAGGATAGCGCGGACGGCGCCAGCCGACCATCCAGTGACAAGAAAGATGCGATCAGCCTGTGTGCATGCCACAACAAGCCCTGCCGAGACGGATACCTCTGCACACGATGCTCGACCAAGGTGTGCCGCCTGCCAGCAGAGTGTCCCGCTTGCGGCCTGACGTTGATTCTCTCGACCCATCTTGCACGATCCTACCATCATCTGTTCCCCCTTCGCAACTGGGTCGAAGTCCCGTGGAGCGAGGCCGACAAGTCGATCGCTTGTTATGCCTGCATGACGCCTTTCCCCGAACCACCGAAATCCAGAGGCAAGGCAAGGGAGCTTGCAGAGAAGAACGCAGGCGACAAGGTCAAGGGCATCAGCGAGAGCGGCCGGTACGCGTGTGAGGTGTGCGGCAACCACTTCTGCATTGACTGCGACGTCTTTGCGCACGAAATTGTCCACAACTGCCCTGGGTGCCAGAGTGACACCCGTGCAACGGCTCAGCTCGAGGCAGAGATGGAGGCAGCCGAGAATGGCGTCACGCATGCCAACGGGAGCATGATCGTGGATTAGAAACCGAGTGAAGAAAAGGAGAGAAACAGATTTCAAAAACGGCTTTCCAGGGATGGAGAATATTTTTGATACCATTTTGTAAGATACAGGTATAGGAGTCCGGATCCCGCCCCTCGGCGTTCTAGGCGAAGCCAAAACCCGGCGGCTTCATGAGGATAGAGGACCATTTGGTCATGATGTTGTAATCATACACAGAAGAGAGGTCAAAGTCTAATGGATAGACGAACAGCGAGCTGGATCGTTGCTTGATAAAAGTGGACTTGGTCCAAATGGGAGTGACTGAACTATATAAAAAGCTGATGTGTGCTGCAATCTCGCTGCTGCTGTATGCTACTGCCGGATGCTACTACTCATGCGAGACCCTTTGTCCTTCGCCTCAAATCACAAATTTCCCCTGTCTGCCTGCTCCCGCTCAATCGCCTCGAACAGGCTCTTGAAGTTACCCGCCCCGAAGCCGTCAAAAGAGTTACGCTGGATGATCTCAATGAACACGGTCGGCCGGTCCATCAGCGGCTTCGTGAACAACTGTAGCAGGTACCCGCCCTCGTCGTAGTCGATCAGGATGTTGAGCCTCTGGATGGCATCAAAGTCCTCTTGGAGCTCCCAGTTCCTCTTCTCCGTCTTGAGCCTCATGCGGACTGTCTCGTAGTACGTGGCGGGCACGTCAATGAACTGCACACCGCGCGCCCTCAGGGCGGACACGGTGGAGAGGATGTCGGGCGTCTGGATGGCGATGTGCTGGACGCCAGCGCCCGAGTTGAAGATGACGTACTCCTCGATCTGCGACCTCTTCTTGCCAAAAGCCGGCTCGTTGATCGGCATCTTGACCACCTCATTGGAGCTCGACATTACGATGCTCTTGAGCGCCGAGAACTCGGTGCAGATCTGGCTGTCATCGACAGACCAGAATCGGTGGAAGCTCAGACACCGCTCGTAGAACTCGCACGCCGCCACCATGGCGTCCCAGTCCTGGTTGCCAACGCAGTGGTCGATGCGGGCCATCTTGACGTCCGGCAGGGCGACAGTGGCGGTGGGGAGTTTGGCCTCACGGAAACCGGGGAGGAAAATCCCGTGATAGCCATTTCGGCTGACGAGGGTGTGCGTTGTGTCGCCGTACGTGCGGATCACCGCAGTGGTGACGGAACCCGCGTCGCCCTTGTCTGCAAGGACAGTTGGGGCCTGGACGGACTCGGCCCCCTGGGCGATGGCGCGGTCATACACGCCTTCCACGGAATCGACCTCGAAGGCAACGTCCTTGACGGCATCGCCGTGCCGCTCGAGGTGAGCGTGCATCTCGACAAGAAGGGCTTTCTCAGCCTTGGAGATGGGCTCATCCTCAGGGAGGTGGACGGCCGAGCGGATCGGGGACGTGAAGACAAAGCGCACATCGCCGTTGCCGACGACGTGAGAAGTGAAGTACCGGCTCCCGGTCTCCAGACCTCTGTAGGCCAACGGCTTCATGCCGAAGAGGGTCGAGTAATATGCGGCAGCCTGTTTGGCATTGCCTACCCACCACGTCACATGGTCGTAGCCATTGAAGCTGGGGAGGGGATGGCGGACAGCATAGTCCGCACTTGTTTGTTGTAATGTAGCGCTACCATTGGTATGGTAGGCTACCGAATTTCGTGGGCTGTCATTGATGGCAGACGGGCTCATTATCACTCAGACTGGTTCTGTGTAATATGACCGATATCAACCAATATAAATGGATGTCTGTGGTCGGTAAGTGAAGATCAAGGAGCAAAGGAGCCAAATGGAGTCCAGCCACTGAGTTGGGAACTTGATGAATTAGAACAATGACCCTAGACATTCAAGCCAGTCATCGGGTGAAGAGCAGCATGTATATATCCCTAAGCCATGGTAAGCCCGGGTAGGCTGGCGGGAGCCATGAGGGCTGCTTCGGCGGCCTGGTCGTCATAAGCCGACGTTTCGAGTCCGGTGTACCCGCGCACGGCATATTCCAACGACTCCTGGCCCGTGATTATGACGACTCAATAGCTTGCAGTCAAACAAACTCTATCAAGTTGTTTGACACTTGCAGGCCGTTCCGTCGCTGACCAGAGCGCGGAACTGGGCCGATAAGCGAGGGTGCCCTACACCAGCCGTCGCAAAGCGAGTTATCCGACGGTTGCCGCGCACGGAATATCCAATCAGCCCCTCCAACTCCAACGTGTGGTACCCGGATTACTGCAGCGAGAACAGCACTCGCCATCTAGGACACGCCGGAACTTTAACGAGTAGTTCGTCCATCTTGAATAAGTTCTGGAACAAGGAGGAGTGGAGCAAACGTGCTGTCAAGATCGACTTATCTGCAATATTTCCACTGCAAAGAAGCTGAACATTCCACTCAACTGATGCTTCCAGTCATTGATCGTTGCCATTGTTGAGCGGTCACCACGTTCCCGACATCTTCGGCCCTTCAATACTGAGTCGAGCCCTCAAGATCGCTGCAGCCATCTTGTGTCGCATAGATAGAGCTATCGTACGAGGTGTCGCCGATCTGCTTGTGCTCAATTTGACGAATTTCACCCTGCAAGGTGAAGCGGAGCAAAGTCTCGACTTAAGTCATCTGCCAGGAAGCGAACGCATGATGACTTCTGTGTCATTGAGTACTCGGGACCTCAACATCCTGTAAGCTGTGCTGAAGAGCTCACCAAGCTATCCTCCCCCCTTCCCCCCAATCAAGTCACCCGAGAGGCTGACGTGACAATACCAGGGAGAAAATCCAGGATCCTGAGTTTGACCCTTCTCATGTGATCCAGGTGGATGAGACCTTGCACAAGGACCCTCATATCACAGATGTCACCGTATACGAGCGCGTCGCGACGGAAGAACGGCGGTTGATTTTAACGGTGCAGCAGGCCGAGATGCAGCTTGCTGGACCAGGGCCAAAAACTGATCTCGATCCCCTCAAGACATACGAAGAATGTGTTGCTGGCCTAAGTGAGCTGGTCTCGACCAATCCGTCATACGCTAGTGCCAGGAACAACCGGGCACAGGCGACTCGCCGTCTACACGGCGATGGCATGCTTGTGTCGGGTCTAGAACCGTCCGATAGTCCTCTCATTGTCGTGTGCGATTCAGAAGAGAGACGGTCTGCGGCCAGAAGGACACTTTCGGACCTTGACGCCTGTATCTCCCTCCTCACCCCAGACGGTTCTTACCCGCGCTTGTCTCGGCAAGCAGCGAGAACCCTCTCATCGGCGCACACACAGAGGGCGGCAATCTACCTTCATACATCGAAGATGCTGGCAAAGGGTGGTGTCCTGAATGTCGGCCAGGAGCGGCCCGAGGCTCGCTGGGAGAAGATAGATTTCGAGGGGGCTGCTTCTCGAGACTTCGCCTTGGGCGGCAGGTATGGCAACGAAGTGGCCAAGGGTCTTGCGGTCAGCACGAATCCCACGGCCAAGCTTTGTGGGCAGATGGTGCGAGAGGCGATGAAGAAAGAATACGGCCCTGCCTTCAGTGGATGAGACAGGCACCCCCAATGGGGCTCAGGCACAATTCGAGCTCGCGAGCGAGCCGGTCTGGTATAGAGAAATGCTCTCTCAAGGTTCAAGCGTTTAACAAGGGATTTGCTTTGCCGAATGATAGCCAAAACGTGGGCAGGTAGGCCTCGATCATTGGCGCCAGCTTCTCTGGTAAAGATGGCGTAAGGCGTTTGGCGACATCATCTGAGGCGATCAGGCTCACATCGCTTTCGCGAGGAACTAACAGTCCTGACTCAAGCAAGAGGCCAGAGTGAATCGACCTCAGTGTTGCGAGGGCGAAGAAGTGAACCTGGATAGACCAGTCCTCCTACGCAGAGTCAGAATGTGATACTAGGACGCACGTTCCCATAGGACGTATGAGAAAGACGTGCATACCTCAGACCCGCATTGATCGTGTCAGAAGTCGACCTGCCCTTATCCTTCTCTTCGCGGTTGATCCTCGTTGCTGCAGCAGACAGCCCGATGCAGAGAGCAAAGATCGGGTCAGCGACCTTGCTGATGATGTAGGTTGGCGCAGGCATTGTAGGGAATGCAGTCTTGATCGTGACGCGGGTGTGCTCTTATGTGAGATTAAAGGCCTTGGGCTTATACTCTCAAAATGTTTCCTCGGAATGACAAGATTGTGAGTAATTACTTGGGGAGCGGTAGATAGATACCTGGGTAGGTCATGAGATCTTGCAGTGGACGATCACAAATGAGAGGAGAAGCTTTGGCCCTCTCCTGCAAACAGAGCGAGTTGGAGCTGCACTGCAGGCCTAGGCCGCCCTTGGCTTGGCACTTGTCGGTGGCTCGCAGGGGTCCAGGTCCAATGGCAGCGACCCGCTTTTCGCCTTACTTAAGCAATCACGGGACCTGCGGCGTCTTGGCCGCCGAAAAGCCCACAACACGCTGAATTTTCTCGCCTGGACGCAGCGACTGTCAAGATTCCCTTATCGACGACCAGCAACGCAACCACCCTTCATTTACCCCCGTTGACGACCCGACCGACGCCAAAATGAAGTTTCTCAAGGTTGGCCGTGTTGCCATCATCACCCGTGGCCGCTACGCCGGAAAGAAGGTGAGAATTTTCGACCCCCCGGAACCTGTTGGCGCGAACAAGACCGATGCGGAGCGACGGAGCTTGGGAAATATATGGTGGGGATATGAGGATGGGATTAGGGACCGGCGACGACCTCGAGGGATTGGTGATGGGCACAATCAGGATGCAGGAGACGTCCACCGGGCAGTGATAGAAGGCTGACTGGGCTCTTTTCTTTTCCCGCAATTCAGGTCGTTATCATCCAGCCCGTCGACACCGGCAACAAGGCGCACCCCTACGGCCACGCCCTGGTCGCCGGCATCGAGCGCTACCCCAGCAAGATCACCCGTCGCATGTCCAAGGCACGACAGGAGAAGCGCTCCAAGATCAAGCCCTTCGTCAAGGTCGTCAACTACAACCACCTGATGCCCACCCGTTACACCCTGGAGCTCGAGGGCCTCAAGGGCGCCATCACCTCCGACACCTTCAAGGAGGTCAGCCAGCGTGAGGACGCCAAGAAGACAGTCAAGAAGACCCTGGAGGAGCGGTACACGAGCGGCAAGAACCGATGGTTCTTCACCCCTCTGAGTATGTTCAGCCCCAACCGAGACGGAGAGCACCAGCACAACAACAACCCCCCCCCCCTCCGAGAACCTGGCGGATGCGGGGATGCCACGAGGCATGGCACGGGGCTACTATTGGATACTCGCGTACCACGAGGCTAACACGAGCTTTCTCAACAGGATTCTAGATTATTTCTTCCTTGTTTTCGGCTGGGCGGGGGCGAAATGGTATGGATGTACACAGCATCAAATCAAAATTCGACGGCATTTGAAAACCTGAACTGCACTTACGACCCGAATCTCATGACCACACGGAAAGAAAGGTCGACTTCATCCCTTTTTGGCGTTCTTCTTGTCGGGGGGAAGACAAGTGTGACGGCCCCGTCATACCACAAAGGAGTGTGTGGATGGAAAGGTTGTCCGTGGCTAGCCACCAGTCGTAGTCAAAAAGAATAATAGCTACGGCGTCTGGCTCATGATATACATTTGACCCTTTAGCAAGCGAGGACGCAGGTGAGGCTGCTAAGTGAGGCGGGGAGTCTTTCAGGCTTCGGCCATCTTTGGCCCGCAAAGCGGCTACCAAACCCACGAAGAGACATGTGAAGATACGAATCTAAACCCTCCATGAAAAACAAAAGCAATGCAGTCTCCGCCGCTGAACGTGAAATTGAATGATCTGGGTCCGTCCGGCTCCTATGATCGTCGTGGCTCGTCCAGGCATGAAACCCATGAGCGAAGCGCCTCGCTGTGGCGACAAGAAATGTGATGGCATGGTGAATGAAGCCTGATATCGTCTTCTGCTCCCCGAGCAGTTTCACAAGAACAGGCACGTCTCGTCTCGTCGTCCGGCGACCCGGTCACAACGGAGACCGGCCAGGGCTTTCCTGCTTTGGATCATCCAATACTGACAGGGATGCTCCCACTGGCACGCCATAGACAAGCAACTTATCGACTTTGTATTAGTTGTTCTGCGGAATCTGTCCAAGTGGCCATCCGGTCACTACTGCACGGGCGAGCCTCCATGAGCCAGGCAGCAGGGTTCAATTACTAGCTTTTGAATTAAGTCGTGTTGTTATGCTATTCATAGCTTCTATTGAGTTCATGAAGCAAGCCAGCGTCCCAAGGAAGTCCGCGTCTACGCAGCGCATGAATCAATCTTCTCTCTATGCGATAAATAACCAGTTTAGGACCGCCCTCGACCGCCCTTGACCCGATCAGATCGTCCCGAACCCACCGAGGCGTGTGACATATCCGGCGCCCCTTCAAACTCCCATTCGTGATTGCCCAGGAATGATGACAAAAGGAACGAACGGCAAATATGTACGTGCGAAGTTTTGCTTCCGTCGACAAGCCGGCAGGAAGACGCATAAAGCGTGAGTTGTGGACGTAAGCATTAAAACTTGTATGGTTGCGCTCGCAAGAAGCTACAACTGGAGGCCACGATTGGAGCGGTTTATGAGCCCAGAGAGCTCACCTTGTTGGCAGCAGCGCCCCAGATCTCCTTGGCGCTAGGGACCTCAGGGATGTACTCAGGAGCGTATGTCGGGGCCAGGCCGCCAAACAGCACGAAGATCAAAGCGACCGCAGACGCAATGACAATGAGCTTGCGGAGCACCGGGCGGTTGTTCCCAAACTCGGCCCACTGGCGAACACCCTCGTCCGCGTATCCCTTGAGCTGTTCATATCCCAGCTTGTAATAAACCATGCCAGCAAGAGCAATGCTGTAGCCGAAGAACTGGAGACCGGTGACCTGAGTACCCCAGATCGCAATAGAGGCGCACACAAGCAGGATATCCTTGAGGACACCGCAGAGAGTGAGAACCAGCGAAGAGGTCTTGCCAATCTGTGCGCAGGTATCAGTAAGCTGCCATTGATATCAGTGAACAGTGGGGTGCGGTGGACGTACCAGGAACACGACGGAAACGTTGAGAAGGAAGGCAACCAGTCCGTTCAGAAAGAAGGTGAAGAGGCCGACGTGGTAGACCTCTTCCATGGACACCTTGGGAACCTCCCAGAAAATGGCGACCAGGAAGTTCATGACGGCACACACGGGAGCAAAGTAGTAGAGCGAGACCAGAGGGTCCATCTTGTACTCTGCAGAGCTCAGAAGGCGCTGAACCATGGTGAGACGCATGGCCTCGAAGATGATGCCTGCGATCTGGAGCAGGAAACCGATCATGACGAACTTGATCTCGCCGAGGGAGGCAATGATGACACCAACGACAATAGCGGAGACGTTCAGGAAGACCTTCAGGCTGGGCTGGCTGATACCCATGGACCAGCTACAGAGCAGAACAGCGACGGGGGTGGTAGCCTTGAGCATCTGGATGAAGGCGACCGACAGGTAGAGGTAGGTCAAGTTTCCGCAGATCAGACTCAAGCTGAACATCAGGCCGATTGGGACGATTGCCCTCAGGTAAACCCGGCCTGTCATCTTAACAGTCTTGCGCCCGTCGAGAAGCGTAGTGTACCTGGCCATGATTTGCGTCATGAGCGTCGCAAAGCTCAAGTGGTAGGTCGTGAGAATTACAGGGTAGTCTATACAGCTGCGGAGTCAGCCGATGCGCTTCAGCGAGCTGTTGGACATGGCCATCGCCGTGAGAGACCTACGGAACTCCAATGTGTCCAGGATCCATTTGTTGAAGAGAATGACCGAGGAACTCAGGCTGATCCAGACACTACAATCACCAGTCCGTCAGCTATGCCAATTGTGCAACCGCGTCGAGTGCTGGTTCAACCTACATAACGTAGAGCGCTGGATGGATGGAAGCCTTTGCCGGCTCCGACTTTTGCGCCTCGGGGTTCACAGTGGGCAGGACGGGAGAGTCCTGGTCCCGCGTCAGCTCACCGGAAACGCGCGTCTTCTCGTCGGCACCCATCTTGGTAGAGTGCAGGGCCGTTGAAACAGAATAATAGACAAAAAAAGGGGGGGCGCTGTCTGGTAGAGCAGCGCAGTCGCTATGGCAAAGAGACGGCGTCACAGGTGTCAAGGTCAAGGTCGAGACCGAGACAGACAGACAGACAAGAAAGGAAGAGAGTGTAAACGAGGGGGATTGGTTCGCTCAGAAGTGAGACCGGGAAAGGAAAGCCTCGAGCAGCGAGACAAGGCGGCCGGTCGGAAGATAAACTTCAGCAGCCGGGTACGGAGCCGTGCAACAGGTCAGTGCGCTCACGACTTGGCTGGGTGAGGCTGACGGGGGAGGCCAGGAAATGGGAGGATGGGGATGTGGACGCGCGGGTGGGAGGTGAGAAAGGTAGGAAGGCCCAGGCGAGGATGAGGGCAAAGGAGGGAACGATAGCGATAAGGCTCATAAAGTTTAGCCTGGGGTGTGGCCGCAATCAAAGCTGGTGCGCCGTGGGCGGGCGGGTAGCAGGCTGGCCTGGGTGGTAGCGTTGCAGCGCCATAATAAGCCGCCAAGAGGGTGAATCTTGCGGCGATCTGGCCAACGCGGCGCCAACCTTGGACTCCCTGGAGGGCAGCAGGGCAGCAGGGCAGCAGGGCAGGGCAGCAGGGCAGCAGGGCAGGAGACGAGGAGTGGGAAAAAGGGGCTGGCCGCGACAGGGATGGCTCCACTCTTTCCCACCACGGCCCCGGTGCTGAACCTGATGCCTGACTGGCAGACTGGCAGACTGGCAGACTGGCCACGGAGATGGCAGCCAATGCCATGTCAGCGGTCAGCATATTGCCTCTTCCTTCCTCGACCACAGACTGCAGACAGGCAGGACGAGGCCTCTCAGGGGGGAGGGGGCGCCGGCACGAGCACAGCCCCGGATTATCTCGTCAGTCTTCTGAACTGGGACTACCAGACTACATCAGTGACCGAGAATAATCTTCATGTGCGCTCGAAGCACCTCCACTGTGGCGCCCACTGCGGCATGGGCATGCAGGCAGTCGACCAGAATAGCCACCCGCGGGTCCTGGACCTGGGGTTGGTGTATATTCCTTTCCTGTTATTATGCTCGTATTGTGTGGTTGGATTGCCATACTGCGAATGCTTCCAAGGTTGGGGCGACCACGGCCTAGCAGATGTACTCCGTGGGGGCTCGGATTCTCCCAGTGCCAAGGCATCACGATGGTTTGTGGGTTGACCAACGCCTGGCTGGTCGTGTTGCGATCTGTGCTCAAGTGCTGGCTGGTCTCCCGTGAGCCTGGCCAGCCTGGCCAGCCCATTCGGCTCCGAGGGGTTGCGTGTAACCACAGTACGGGGCGCCCTGGGGACCGCGGCCCATGGAAGCTTCCTCAAGCTTCGCGAGGCCAGCTGAGCCCCCTTCACACGATGGCGGCGCCGCAATGGGCACGGGAGGCGCCAAGGTTCGGGAGGTCCCTGACCTCGCCGACCGGCCCGTGTGTGTGTGACGGCCGCTGAACAGCAACGTGCCCACTACTCTGCACTCCCGTACCCGGCCGCTACCACGGGCAACGGGCAGGTTGACCTCGCGACCAGCTTGGGCCCTCGTATTTCTCGACTGGTTTCTCTCTGGTGGCTGCCCACCTCCGTCCAGCCTTCTAGACCAGATCCAGCGAGACAATGCCCTACGTCAGCAGCCCTGTAGCGCGAGACCTCGGCCTGCGCACAGACTTTGTGTCTTGGTTGCAAAGCGTCCAGACAGCAGACAGCAGACAGCAGACAGCAGACAGCAGACAGCAGACAGCCAGAGTGTCTTTCTTGCGCAAGACATCAAATTGGTCGTCTCTGACAGGCCGCCCTGCCGACCAAGCCAGACGCATGATCTACCCACGTTTTGTCCGGATTAAGGTGTTCCACGGTAGAACAGGGACGCCGTCTGCTAACGTATGCGGCGCCCCCAATTTGCGAGGCAGATGGGTGCCATCGCCTGGGTTGTGTTGCAGCATATAATTATAATTAGCACCCTCGAACCAGTACTCGCTGAGTCGTACCTGGCCTTGATTGTCCGAGTCATGGTCCAACTTCACCACGAATCATTACCTGAGGTGTGGCACACATTGCTGTCGCCGCCCTCGACATCTGAATGCAGCACACGCAACACGCGCAGCAGCAGCACCACCACCACCACCACCGCCACCACTACGACAATACGAGGGGTATCGCCATAGTCGCCGTCACCGTCACTGCCACTTGACACTGACACGGACAAGAGCGAGCGCGAGTCTGTGACAAGTGTGACTAAGCCATTGGCCGACCGAGCAGCATGTGCGTCCTCGCCACCGGACCCCGGAGCTGTGCGAGGTAGATGAGGCTGTCTTTGCCTTTTCCATCATTTCATCTCCTGCCGCCTGTCAGGCCAAGGCGGGTGATTACCACGAACGGACTACCCTCATTTACTGTTATCTTGACCCGGCCACTACCACGATACTATTACAGCAGGCCCTGCTTTGCCCTGCTTTGCCCTGCTTTGCCCTGCTTTGCCCTGCTTTGCCCTGCTGCCGCTTCCGCGCATTGCTGTTCCAATGTGGAATTCGGCATTGCCCACGCGCTCGCTGATCGTCGATGGTGAAACGAGATCAGCAAAGTGCCTCGCCCCGTCGCCAGGGATATCCATCTGCTCCCCGGCAGCAGAAAAATTAATAACCGCTTCACTGTAACCCCAGACACCTGGGAGACTGGACCATGTAGCCCACTGTGTGTGACACAGCACCGCCTGCAGACAGCAAGCAATATGTGCCTGTCTGGCAATCTGAAAATCCCATCAACCGGCAAATGCTGCCGCCCCGCGGCCATGCTTGCCAAGAACACGTTGCACCCCATAATAAGCTTGTTGTTTCTACTGTTATAAAGCCACAAATCGATTGTACAGACAGACTCATCACCGCTCTACTCGAGGCATGCCCGCCTGCAGTGGGCCATGCCCACCTCCGCCAGCACCGTCGAAGCCATGTGTCGGCCTCCCGCCCAGTGTCTGACTTTTTTGAGTTGCTTGTGACACGTTCATCCCATCTGATCTTCCCGGCCAAATTGTGCTCGACCTTCCAAGTCTGCAGTGCTCATTTCATGTAGGAAATTGGACAGCCGGGAAGATATCACCACAGGTTACACCTAGAAAATTTGCGAACTGACAAGTCCAATCACGGCTTGCTGGCAGGCCTGACAAGGAAATTAAAAATTGGGCCCGATAGCCACGTCGACTATCGTCATCGGTCCTAAGCTCGAGCGTGCGTGCTCGCTGCTTGCCTGGCACCAGCCTGGCACCAGTGCGCATAGTGCGCCCAGTGATATCCTTGGTGGTGTTTATTTCCTGCCCGTCGTCTGTGTGAGACTCTGGACGGACGAGTCCCTCTGCAGCTACGACTCGCACCCAAACATGTCTCGTGTCGGAATACTTGGCCCATGCTCTGAACCACTGGCTGGTCTGCCACCCTGCATGTTGTCGGCGGTGGTGGGTGTGGCGCGCAGGACGGGCAACAACGAGCAGATGCCCATGCACGGCGCTGCAGACAGGCGTATCACGGGCGTGTTGCCGCAGCCAATCCACAGGCCACACAGTAGCGGACCACCGAGGCGGTGTCGACGACGCATCAAACGCAGAGTTCAAGATCATCGCTGCCGAGCCAGATGGATGGAGCCGCCGTGGGCCTCGACAACGGCAAGCTCTCTGCACCAATTGGCCTGCCAGCAATGGGCTCCCCCCCCCCTCAGGGTCTGGGGCCCAGGGGAGAGAACCCCCCATCCTGCCATCCAAGCCCATCCCGACAGCAATGCCAAGTTGCAGGCTCATGGCCCCCGGTCTTCGCGGCAGCTCGGGGGGGGGGGCCCAGGCACAAATTAGCGTGGTCAAGAGATGGTGGGGACCCCAAATCCCTGGCCCCATTCATTTTACCGATGTGCAGCAGCTAGACTACCCACTGTACCGTCATGTACCGCCAGAGCAGCTTCACCCCTCCAAACCCACACGAGGTACCTGAGTACGTACCCGCCCGAGCCAGCTAAGGGAAAGAAAAAAAGGGGACCTGTTCTTGATGGTGTGTCTGGAAAGGGGGGGAGGCGGGACAACCGTCATTTAGCAAAGAAAACTGTCCAGATCCCAAGAAGATTTCTTGCGCGTCACCGGCTACTAGAACCGACCTCGACCCTCACTGCCTTTCGCTACCTCCATCTTCAACGCCATTGTCTCCCACGCCTGCTTCGCATCGCAACCACCGGCTGCGAGCAGTATCAACGAGTTCCCCTCCTTCCTCTTCACGAAGCACTCAGTGTCTCTATCCAGCTTTCACAATGGCTGACACGTATGTCTTCCCGCCATGACCCCTCCTCCGCCACCATTTCCCCCAGAGCTACATACTGACAGCATGGCTACAGCAACGTCGACGTTCTCGTCATTGGCATGGGCCCAACGGGTCTGGGTGCCGCCAAGCGCCTCAACCACATCGTACGCTCCTCTCGCTCCAATGCCTTGCCGTCGCGAGCCCACAAGGACAGCCTGCTGACAAGCTTCGTGTAGAACGGCCCCTCGTGGCTGATTGTTGACTCTGGTGAGAAGGCCGGTGGTCTCGCCGCCACCGACGTTACCCCCGAAGGCTTCGTAAGTGCTGCTTGACCTCGTCCCTACATCAGGATTACCAGGCTGACGTTGATGCCCCAGCTGTACGATGTTGGCGGCCACGTCATTTTCTCCCACTACAAGTACTTCGATGACTGCATCGAGGAGGCCCTCCCCAAGGAGGACGACTGGTTCAACCACCAGCGTATCTCCTACGTCCGCTACAAGGGCCTCTGGGTCCCATACCCCTTCCAGAACAACATCTCCATGCTGCCCAAGGAGGACCAGGTCGCCTCCCTCGAGGGTCTCATCGATGCTGCCATGGAGGGCGCCGTCACAAAGTCAAAGCCCAAGAACTTTGACGAGTGGATTGTGCGACAGATGGGTGAGCACATTGCCAACATCTTCATGCGCCCCTACAACTACAAGGTCTGGGCCGTCCCCACCAAGGATGTAAGTCACAACTGTGCCCCGCGCGTCTCCTCACGATCCGACGCTAACTGGGAAACAGATGGGCAGTGACTGGCTCGGTGAGCGTGTAGCTGCGCCCAACGTCAAGCTTGTTACCAAGAACGTTGTCCTGAACAAGACTGCTGGCAACTGGGGTCCCAACGCCACATTCCGCTTCCCTGCTCGTGACGGTACCGGTGGTATCTGGATCGCTGTCGCCAACACTCTGCCCAAGGAGAAGAAGCGCTTCGGAAAGTCGGGTGAGGTCGCCAAGGTCGATGCCGACAACAAGGTCGTCACCATGGCCGATGGCTCCAAGATCGGCTACAAGAAGCTCATCTCCACCATGAACGTCGACCAGCTTGTCGAGAAGATGGGCAGCCAGGAGCTTGTCAGCATCTCCAAGGGTCTCTACTACTCTTCGACACACGTCATTGGTGTTGGTCTCCGTGGAGGTCGCCCTGACCGTATCGGTGACAAGTGCTGGGTAAGTCAGCCTCGAAACTCGTTGCAGCAGGGCTCTGTTAACCAAGATCTCTCAGCTGTACTTCCCCGAGGACAACTGCCCATTCTACCGGGCCACCATCTTCTCCAACTACTCCCCATACAACCAGCCTCAGTCGGACGTCAAGCTGCCGACCCTTTACAAGGCCAATGGCAGCAAGGCGGACTCGAGCGAGCCCAAGGAGGGTCCTTACTGGTCCATCATGCTCGAGGTGTCCCAATCCACCAAGAAGCCCGTTGACGAGGCCAACCTCCTCAAGGACTGTATCCAGGGCCTGATCAACACCGAGATGATCCTGCCCGAGGACGACATCGTCTCCACCTACCACCGCAAGTTCGACCACGGATACCCCACACCCGCTCTGGAGCGTGACGGCGTCCTCAAGGAGCTCCTGCCCAAGCTCCAGGCCAAGGACATCTTCTCCCGTGGCCGTTTCGGCAGCTGGAAGTACGAGGTCGGCAACCAGGACCACTCCTTCATGCTGGGTGTCGAGGCCGCCGACCACATCGTCAACGGTGCTGTTGAGCTGACCCTCAACTACCCTGACTTCGTCAACAGCCGCGCCAACACCGAGCGCCGCCTCGAGCAGTCTTACGCATTCTTCCAGCCCCAAAACTAAAAAGATCTTGGGGTTAGGTACGTGCGCATGTATTACGGAACATATGGGCGGGTTTTGCTAGATTCAGGCTAGGAGTTGCATGGAAATTACAAGACGGATACTTGGTTGATATTGCGATGGGATTTCCAGTAAAAGACACAGTCCCGGGGTAGACGGGAAAACGTGGTAGAGAAAGACCACTCCGCGGCACGCGTCCTCTCGTCCCCCTCGTTTTCTGAGGCGGTGAGAGGAGCGAGGCCTATAGAAAGAGATACAGGGCACCTAACCCTGCCTTTTGGTACATGGCTCCTATGATTCGATAGACATAGATGTTCTACACCACCATACCACTTTGCCCTAGCGGCAATTTGCCTTCTGAAAAACATGAACGTCCTTCTCTCGTCCGTGAACAGAACCCCTCACAGCCCACCACGCGTTTAAATGAGAGCTCACATCAAACCCCACAGGTCATCTTAATCCTCTCTGCCAGTCCTCGCGTCAAAATGCCTCACGGCTGCTAGTGCATGACGTCATCAGGCTCAAGAGCTGGCAGCTTTCAGCATTCTGGCCTCTTGAGTCGAGACTCCATCTTCCAAAGGGCTGGCTGGCTCCACATTCGGCCCTCCCCGGCGAGCTTGGATGGAGCGGTGACCGCACGCAGGCCTATGCAGCCGCGCCTGCACGCACGGCTTTGAGGAGATGGAATCCCGAGTCAGGCGGGCTGGTCGTTGCGGACCTGCTCTTATTCCCAACTGTAGATGGTCACTACAATTCAACGATCGAGCTTCTTGTATTTTCGAAGACTGCAGTCAGCGTTAATAACAGCGCCCGGGACAGACCCAGAACATATCAGCGTGCACTTGTCACTCCAAACAGCGAGACCGTGTCCAATTCCTAGTATTTCTTCATTGATACTCTGATTTTTGAGTGTGTTGTGTGTCCTTGTGTCTGTGTGTCCGCCTCTGTTTGAAATCCGAGCTTTCAAGATACCAGTAGACCACGTTGCCCTCGACGCGCTATGAGGCCTAAGAAAGCATGCAACAATGGGTACCGCGGGCACGCCGCAATGCAAGAGCTGCCTGCTCGGAAAGATCAAATCCGTCATTCCTTCCCTGTTATAAAATAACTTCCAAACGCTTGCGGTGGATAGAAAAGAGATGTGGTGGTATCGCTGGCATCGAACAAGACGTGCCGTGACGCCCATAATCGCCCCTGTCTCCCGAGAAGTGACCCTCTTCTCTATTCTCTTCTCGCAAGAATGAAAACACCTTCGACCTGATATTCCATCTCTGTCTTTCCCCCTTTCCCTTGTCTCGTTCAATTCGTGTCGACTCGCCTACTTCATTGCTGCTCGTTCGGATCCGAGTTGAGGCTTTCCCTCCTGTCCTGCGGGTTCTTCTTTTTCAAGACGCCCTTGGATTTCTCCTTCTCTTTCCCTTTGCCTTCAGCAGCGCCAGATGAATCTTGGCTCAGTGATTTCTTCGTCAACTTGTTTCGTACTTTGCCCGCCGCACTGTCTACCGAGCCGGCATCAGAAAGTCGGTTGTCGCTCGAGGTTCTACTCGGAGGACTTGGGCCGTCTTGGTTGCTCGGGGGGTGGTTGGCAGCGCTGGACACCAGCTGTCTGTTCTCTTTGATCGAAGCGAAAGACCCATTGTGCTCAAGCAGAGATGGAGGCGGGCTTGTCGCAGTGGCTGACTGGACACTAGCTACGGACACATCGCTGATCTTGCGGTCGGGAGGAGCCTATCACGAGCTCGTGTTAGTACAACATCGCGGCTGGATCTCGGAGCCTCTCATCAACTCAATGCTTACCTGACCACCGACGTAGGTGTCCAATTTCTTTTTGAGCACGTCGGATCTGACAGGTTTCGCCAGGTAGTCATTCATGCCAGCAGCCAGGCACTTCTCTCTGTCGCCCTGTATCGCGCTTGCCGTCATAGCAATCACCAGGATCTTGCGGACCGCCTCGATCGGGTCCTTGCGGAGCAGCCTAGTCGCGTCGTAGCCATCCATCACTGGCATCTGCACATCCATGAGGATGACGTGGTAAGGTTGCCCTTCCCGGGCTTTCTGTCGCAACCCATCCACAGCCTTCAAACCATTATCATAAGCATCGACGTGCTTATAACCCAGCCTCTGGATGTACTGGATGGCAATTTTCTGGTTGATAGCGTTGTCCTCGGCTATGCAGACGCGAAGCGACTCTTTGGATATCTGTGACAGATCCAGGTAAGGGTTGGGCGACGGTTCCCGATTGACATTATCAGAGGACCTTCGTGAGAATGTCTCGGGCAGGGCACGGGGATCACCTGCGGTGACATCGGGATTTGCTTTGTCAAATGTGACGGTGAACCAAGCGGTGGTCCCGATGTTCTGCTGGCTATCCAGCTCGATCTTGCCCTTCATCATCGTTTCGATCAGGCTTCTACAGATGGACAAGCCCAATCCACTGCCGCCGTATTTTCGAGCCGTACTCGTGTCGGCCTGGCTGAAGGGTTGGAAGAGCTTGGCCTTCTGCTCTGCTGAAATTCCGATTCCAGTATCTTTGACCCAGAAAGTCAACGTTGCCTTATCCTTAGTTTCGGAATCCAAGCGGGACCCAATGGTCACGGATCCGTCTTCTGTGAACTTCAGGCTGTTGGATATCAGGTTGCCGAGCACCTGATGGAGACGGATTGGGTCGCCGTAGATAAGCATCGGCGGTAAGTTGATGTCTTTAATTATCTTGACGTTTTGCCGTGTTGTTTTCTCTCGGTTACTGTATGACTGAGCTCGCACAACCTCGCGGACCATCTCTTCCGGGTTGAAGGCAGTGATATAAAGCTTCATCTTGTCGGCCTCCATCTTGGAGAAATCCAGGATGTCATTGATAACCGTGAGAAGCAGGTCAGCAGAGACCCTGATTGAGTCGGCCATCTCGAGCTGCTCCTTGGACAAATCGGAGTCCTTCAGAAGCTCTGAGTTTCCGATGACACCGTTGAGTGGAGTTCGAAGTTCGTGAGAGACATTGGCGAGAAAAATGGATTTCGCCTTTGCCGCCTCCTCGGCCCGCTTCTCGTTACGCCTGGCTTCTGCTTCGGCAGCCTTAGCCTTCGTCTCGGCCTCCTGAGCTTTCAACAAGGCACGCTGCTGTGACTCGATCATGCTAGCGTTTTCGCTCGAGACCTTTTCAATGGCCTTCAGTGATAGCGCATTCGAAAAGCTGATCCCAATCTGGTTAACTAGGAGCTGAAGGACAGTGACATTGCGATCCGTGAACGCGTTCGGATTGCCCTCCAGGTAGAGGACGCCAAGGAGAGGGTTCGACCCATGAGATATGGGATAAGCAATGATGGCTCTGCCTTGGGGGTTCTTCTGAAGCCACTGCTCACTGACGCCGAATCTCTCATCGCTGATGATATCAGCGCTGAAGACTGCCTCCCTGAACCGAGTACAATACAGGACCACATTCTCGGCGACTAAATGTTGAGAAGCGCTTAGAGGTATTCCGGGCTTGTGGGCCTGTGCTCCCTTTTCCGGATCTCCGCTGGCGGCAACGCACCACTGCTTGTTTTCGTCTACGATGATGGCCGCCAACGTGGCCGTACCCCCGCAGCAGCGCAACACCACATCCGCCATGGTCTGTGGTTATCCGGTTAGTATGCGACGCGCAGGCAAGAAAAATGCACAATACAAAGACACTGCGCGAATTCGTCGATGAATATGAAAGGTTGGGTCTGTGTGCGCCAGGGAAATGATTTGATCCCAGGAACCTGGTGAGCCCAAAGAGTACCGCACAGTAATCTTGCTTCAGAGAAAATGAGGAAGAAAAGTGCATGAACACAGTCTTCAAGGGGAATGAGGCGGTCAGAGGACACGGAGGTTAAGGTTGTAAAAACTCACCTTCAGGAGTTCTTGGACGTCCAGGATGGATGAAATCACCTGTGACGATACGAGGATGGCGTGCAAATCAATCATGTCCAGAGCAGGCAGGCCAGCACCCGCCTCGGGTTGGTGCATGGAGCCTCGCCACGCCCCTATCCTATTCTCTTGGAGCTCACCCATCGCGACCTGGGCTGGCTGACCGGGCTCCTCTGCCTCGCCGTCGACAGGGTGGAACTGAACCGGCGCAGCATCGCCTGCGAAGTCAGTTTGCGCAGAAGCTTCAGCTGTTCGAGGATTGCGGGTAGGGCCGTGAAGCAAGAGACTGTGGTCCTCTTCGATTCGATCGGCTAGGCCCGTGGCTCCCATCAATCGGAACAATCCAACCGCATCCCTGAGGGCAGATCTCGCAGATCTCCGCGCGCCTCGTCTGATAAAGACGCCCGCCATGAGATAATTTCCGAGTGCTTCCTCGAATACCAGGTTCTGTTCAGATGCATGGTCTAGAGCGACCTCATATGCGCGGATGGCCGAGCCATGTTCAGCTTTGAGCTCATGTATCTGTGCCTGGAGAAAAGTGGACCAGGGCAGATAATTGACGTCGGACACAACCTCCCAATCGGTGATCTTCTTGCGTAACAGCACTAAAGTTTCCACGGTTGCTTCGACTTGCTCATCAATGTCAGTGTCCTTGGTGCGTGGGTCCTCCATTTTGCGAAAAAGGAGGCCTGCAAGAGACAAGCCATAGAACAGCATGGCAGACCTCGTGTTCCGGGCAGACCAGATGATGTGCTCATTGGCAACGCAGTGTTTGCCTAGTTGAGCCGCTCTCTCGTAGTGAGAAAACAGGAAAAGGGGTATTATCTCCATGGTCTCGTACCATATCAAAGACCGGCCCCCGTTTTTTGCGTTCGCGTCTAGCCATGACTTGTAGGATGCAGAATTGTGTGAACTTTGGGTGTCATTCATGACCTCCTCAGCAATCAAGTTTCGTGTCTTTCCTTGCAGTGCCCGAGCAACCTGTCTGACTGCAATCAGAAGGGTGCCGCCCCTTGTGTCCTGGTGCCAATTCGGTATGTCTTCACAGCCGTATTGACAGAAAGCTTCAAGATCGGCACAATTTTCACTGGCGAAGAATTTGAGTTGAGCCAAGAGTCCAAAGCTCAGAATCGTAGATGTCCGGTCGCCTGCGACAGTTGCGTATTCCACAGCGCCTTCGACTTGGTTGACTGCGACGCTTAAAGGGTAATGAATATGCCCAACAAAGTTGGCGTAAAGCATATAACCACGAGCCATAGAGAAGGCGTCACGATACTTGTCCAACAAGTCCAGAGAGATTGAGCCCAGGTCGAGGGCCAATTCCGTCAGACTGTGTCTGCTGAGAGCGACCATAGAAAGGTGGAGGAATGCCATGCCAGAACTCGGGAATGCTCCACGATTTAGGTGGACATCTACCATCACCAGCGAGAGATGGTAAAACATGAGGCAGTTGCTCCACCACGCTGAACTGATGGCATCGGCGAGCACGGCGCCTATCGAGGACAGGTTTGAGTCGACTGCGAGGCGTGGGTTGATGATCTCACCGCGCTCCATCGAGCGGATCTTTGCTGCCAACCTTTCGAATTCGGCATCGCACTTTTCATATGTCGGATTGTCATCAAAGGGCACCCTTAACTCCCGGAGAGATTGTAACAGACACGCCAGTGCTTCTTCAGCGTCACCTGCTTGCGCGAATATCCTAGAACGCAGAACAGACGCGGGTGCCTTGTCAAAAGCTGATCGCGCGGATAGGAAGATTGTCCCCAGAAGAGCGTTGGCGGCACCGTGGTTCCCCATGTAAAGGTAGCATTCTGCAGCCCGAAGGTACAGTTGGTTGGTCTCTTCGTAAGACACGTCTTCAGCTTCGTCGTTCCATGGGTCGGGCTGCAATAGCGCAACGGCATTAGTGTAAAACTTCGCAGCAGTTGGTCGGGCACCCCGTTCTGTGCTGAGCTTCGCACAATCGAACAATAGCTGCCGGTAGGGTCGCCTAATCTTTACTCTTTGTCTGATAATATCCACAGACTCGCAAATATGGGAAGCTATGTTGTCTTTCGGCTTTCCATCTCCTGCATAATATTTCTAAAAAGTGGCATAAGCGTTGGTCAATACTGGTGCTGGTGAGGGCGCTTACCATCAGAACCTGAGCAACGGTGAAGTGCATCGTACGAGCCTCGCATATTTTCAATTGTCTAGAGGCCTGGGCGAGGTGATCATGAGCTGCATGATCTGTCAGTCTACCGCTATCTCTACATGTCAGAGGTGGGAAAGGGGAGATTACCAAAACGAAACCGATCGTCCACATCGCCAGGAACAATGATGTATGCCTGAATAGCAGCTTGCAATCCCGCCACCGCCTCCTCTTGAGTATACGTCTTGTGAACGTGCTCCGCGGGAGACTGCCCACAGGCATCTTGGCATTCGCCGCTGAGCAGATGACAAATGAGCTCGAATGAGAAGGAATGGCCTAGCAAGGCTGCCCAAGCCAGGAGACACTTCGAAGCCTCGGGCATCTCGTTAAGCCGCCGCGTAATGAAGTTGGTGTCCAGGACGTCGTAATTTTGTTTGCCTTGGAACTCCTCGAAGAGCTGATCAAGGGAGAATTCCCACTGGTTGGTCTTGTAATCATACCAGATGCACCGTTTCCGATGGCATGCAGAAAGCATTTCCCTCATGTAAAACGGGTTTCCGCCAGATTTGGACTGTATGACAAGCGCAAGGGGCAGGATTTCTTCCTTGGGCTTGCACAGAGTGGTTGAAACGTATTGGACAATTTCTTCTTCTCCCAAGGGTGATAAAGGTATCCGCGTAACAGTGGGAGATCCGAACTTGGGTAGATCCTCGGATTCAGCCGGCGATATGATATTGTTGACCTTGTCAGGGGACATCTCATCAGAACGGTAAGTTATGATGATGACAAGCCGCAGCCTCGCGCTAATAATCTGGGTGATGAGCTCTATGGACTCATCGTCGGCAAAATGTAGGTCCTCTAGCACGAAGCATATGAATTTGTGCTGGGAAAACATGCGCAAGACGTCTAGAAACGTGTTGATAAGCCGGAGGCTTTTGGTTGAAGCACCAGTCCGCAAGAAATCTTGAGAGCCTGATGTGGACAAGACTGAACCTCGGTACGAAGATCTCGGGGGAGTCGAAGTACCTCCTGGCGATGAACCTCGTCGTCTGAGGGCTCCCGGGGCCCGGTTTTTCTGTATCGTTGCGCCGGATGAATTCGACATCGACCTAGAAACTGTCGCATCGACAGGTCCGATCAGAAACTCGGGGAGGCCAAGTAATTTGTGCAACATGGGCCATACTGGGCGTATGTAAGCCTTCAGAGTCTGATGAAATTGGGTCTCCGTATTCCGCTCGCCCCAAACTTGACGGAAGAGCGAGGAAAGTAGCTTGAGCATGGGCCCAAAAGCAGTCCTCCTGGCGGTGTCAAATTTCGCCGTTGCGCAGTACCCGCTCCGCCTCACATCCGCAAGAACAGAGTGCACGAGACAGCTTTTGCCCAGCCCGCCAGCCCCTTCAATGGTAACAATCTCACATTGTCCTCGCCTCCTGAACTTGGCCGAACCCAGTTGTTTAGAAAGACTTGTCGACGAATCCGGATTTGGTCGATCCTCCCCTAGACTGTTGACCAAGCTCCTGGTTTCGAAGGGGATGGACTGATGTCTTTCCCACGCTCTTGACGCCGTACGGGTCTGAGGGGTAGAATTGCCCAAAGACACAGTGTCCCCGCTAGGCAGAGGTTGGGATTCAGTCGAATAGAACGAAGGAATCATGCTGCTGCGAGACTTGGGATCGGTCATCGTAGTGTAAGAGCCGCTCTGTCTGTTTCCACCCTCCGAGCTGGCGCCTTCGCTAGAGACGTCCCCTCCGTCGAGCATGTCGTTTGACCAGGTCGAACCATCCGAGAATCGGTTTGTTCCCTTTTGGCTCATTGCGTGAGACTTTGCCACGCGCTCCACGACCTTCAAGAGCTCCACCCGTTCCTTTTGCCGCCCAATCATCATAGATGGTAGCATAAAGAACGAGCTTACATCCCGCGACGCTATGCGCCACTCCTTGAGCGCCAACCAGTCATTGTCGTATAGAAAACCTTGCACCTTGACCAGATCGTGACGAAGGCCGCTAGCCGAGTGATACCGATCGCCCACATTCTTGGCGGTACATTTCTGGATGATTCTCCCCAGCACATCAGGCACGTCGAGTCGTATAGTGGAAACATTAGGGACTCTCTTGCCAAGCACACCTTGTACGATATCCAGGGGAGTGTCACCATCGAAGACAGGACTTTGCGTCAGCAACATCCAAAACAATACACCAAGCGAGTAGATATCAGTGCGCGTGTCCGGCTCTGCGGGCATACGACCTGTCTGCTCGGGACTGATGTGAAGGAGCTTGTGCTTAGCCCCAAGCTCCTTTGAAAGGCTTGACCACCCGGTGCTGGTGAGACCATGCTCGAAGGATCGCAGCCCAGACCCGAATGTGATGAGTTTCACCTTTTTCGTTTCTTCGTTATAATGAAACGAGTCACCACGTAGCTCGCCATGTATGACCCCAAGACCGTGATGGATCATCTCCAGGCATTGAGTCGCGCCTATTGCAAAATCGAGGAAGAGATTTAGGCTGATGGGAGGGCCTAACTGGTTATTGTCTTGTGTGTTTGTCACCCACCTGTCCTCGACCTTCCGACATGTGAAGAAGGCAGGACCCAGATCCATTATCTTGGGCAGCAAGCTATGTCCCGGTGACTGATATATGGAGACAATGATCTGGCCGCGGTCCCCAGGTTGAGGCGTAAGCCTGATCAGGTCGAGGGGCATGATGGTGTGGTCCTGGTTCGGATCCGCAGTCTGAATTAAGTTCTTCATCATATGGAATGCGCGCTCCTCCCGAAGAACATGATATGAGACCCTCGCGACAACGGCCTCCTCGACCACTGCTCCTGCTGCAGAGTCGTCGTATCCGCTGGTTTCACTTAGCGGGCCATTGGAGGCCGAACAGGGAGGCTCGGCGGGAGACACGCGGCTCGATGACGAGGGAGGGCTCCTCGCGAAAGACGTCGGGCTCGTAGCATGATGGTTGCTAGAGTACTTGGGGGCAAATCGGATACCAAATACGTGCCTGTTCGTCGTACCAATAGTCAGCCTTGTAGCCGCGGCCGCAGGGGCTTCCAGTATGTTGCCATAAGATGGGAGCGGCGGGCAGGCCACACGTACCAGTTGTCATAGCTCGAATGGTTGAGCGATGCGGACTCATCCCATGTGTAGCCGGCGATCTGGGAGAGGCGCTCAAAGATCCGAGGCGGGGGGTCGAGAGTCGAGTCGAGCTGCTCATCTTGGATTGCCGACCCCTCCATGGTCGTGTGGAGGGCCGAGCCGGCGAAGCTTGGGTGCTGGAGAGACACAGGTCTCAGGTTTTTGATCTCGGTCTCAGCCTACTTGGACACATGGCTTGGTGGTGGTACCAAGTGGTGAGGCTGTTGTGTACTGGCTGCGAGGTCGGTCGCGCGGTCGGTCGCGCGGTCGGTCGCCTGTCCGCTGCCACTCGTGGGTGGCGGTGATAGTGGTGGCGGCGCACGCGTGTATTGGGTGTTGGACGGCGTGGACTGAGCGGTAGGGATAATGCTGCCGCGGCAGAGCACGATTGCTATGCCTAGCTCCCTTGCTAACGAACGGCGCGGGTAAAGAACGTGGGTGGTAAGTAGTCGGCCTGCTTCCGCAGCCCGGGCGCGGGGCTTTCTCGGATGTGAGACGTGAAAATGTCAGGGCGAGAGGCCGTGTCTTGATAGCCGTGACTGGCTAAAACTGTCAGACTGGAATTTTGTCTGTATTGGTCTGTCTCGATTGTCTGTCTGTCTGTCTGTCTGTCTGGTAGCTGCGGTGAGTTAGGAACGGGGCCACCGGGAGTGTATCTGGTATGTCGTTGGGCTCAGATGCGCCTTGCGGCTCACGGGCAAAGAAAGAAGCAGAAAGAAGCACGCGCGGAGACGACGGCAGCTGGGCAAGTTCCACATAGACTACGGACGTGACGGGAGTGGAGAGAAGTTCGTCACCAGAAGATCTGGGAGATGCATACTGTATGGTAATGAAAACAGGTGACAAACAAGTACCTTGGGCCTGGATCTCGGATGGACTCTTGACGATTCCAAGGTTGTTGAAGCAACCCTTGCTGGGCCTAGTAACGGCTGTGGGAACCCCAGCAGCTTGCCACTTCCGCAGAGAGGTGTTTTTTTTTTCTTTTCCTATCATTTTTCCCTGCCCTTCTTCGCTCTGCTTCGATATCCTTGCAGGCCATCTAGTCAATCTTCCAGGGCAACGAGTGCAGATCTCCATATTTCTTTCTTCGTCATACACAGTAAGAGCAACATTCAGGTGCGAGTGGCTCCTGATCGGCCAAGCTGGCCGAGAAAGAGCTTCTTCGCTGGCACGTTCCGGATGCTTTAGAGATAGGCACCGCAGGAACACGGGCCAGAACGGCTGAATGGGTCCTCGCCGTTGTCTGACATGCAACAGGACCGCAGCGTACCCCTGCGGCAACTGGCGACAGGAGCTCGATGACACACAACCCACATCGACCTTGCCGCTCTGCATCGGAGTAGGATGGATATCAGCCCATAACACTCCCGCATGCATATTTCCTGCCACTGTCTGCCAGGTATACCGTTGGGCACAGCGAAGCAACCAGAAAAGCCTGGCAACCACTGGCAAGTGCAACGGTCGGAGTGCTGTGCAGGGCGGGCACATTCTGTGTACTCACTTGGCAACCAGATTGACTTGCAACTTGCATTCTGACTTGCTTTCTGATTCCCAGGCCGTTGCATGGCTGTTGTGACTGGGCCAAATTGCTCCTGGGCTTAGTACCGTTCAGAAAGGGATGCATATGTTGCCTAGCTGGGTGTAATACTCGAGTGTCGTCCCAGTCCCCAGCTGTATGGTAATAACAGTGGTCACTCAAGCACCAGCTACTTGGGTACCCAGGTACCCGATGCGGCACACCTTGTCGGGGGGGGGGGGCGCGGCACGTCACCGCTGACAAGCTGTTCCATTTGGCCCGTGCAGCCCCGCCATTCGAAGGTGCTCCCCCGGCAGGGCAGGGCAGTGCAGCGCGACAGGGGCGGCCGAGTAGAACAGGGGGGCGAGAGACCACCTAAAGTTATAGGAGGAACAGACAATCACATATTCCAATACGGCGACAGCACTCCACAATCTCTCCCGCAGCTCGTCGACAACCTGCTCCCCCAGCTCCGTTGGGTGCACCGGCGACGCAAATAGACTCTCATCAAACGATGACCTGATGCTCGAACCCAACAAGAAGTAGCCCTCCCACAAACTCGTCATCGGACATCCCGGACGACCCCGCCACCGCCTCCCCGTCGACCGCGAGACCCCCCGATCTGAGATGGACTTTGAGCCTACGGCTGGCGGGCCTCGCAGTCCTTTCGAGGACGACGTCGGCGCCGGCGGCAATGAGCGACCAAAAGTCCTGCCGCCAGACTTGCCCACCTCCCTCGATGACAGACGGATGCCCAGGGAGCCCGTCCCCGAGACAGAAATGTACGATGGTTGGCAAGGTTAGCGGCACTCCATTCCTCGCCCGGCTAATCTAGGGGCTCTGGATCGCTGACATGTAGCACATTCAAGGGCAATCCCAATTCCTGACTTCCCCCGTTGTTGCGAAACCTCTTAAATTCAGCGACCTCTCCCTAGACGACAAAAATTACGACGAAGATCTCACGAGAGGCATCTCTGACAGTGACACGCGCCTGATGGAGATGCTGGCAGCCCAGGCGGCGCACTCCTCTGGTCCCGGTTTCGAGGATGAGGCCGCCATAGCTGCCAACGAGGAGCTCTCGGAGGACGAGAAGAAAAAGATGTTGCAAAAAGCCTTGAACATGGCAGCGAGTAATGGCAATGTGGCCCAGGTTAACCGGATATTGTCCGGCAAGGCCAAGGAATACGTGGACATCAACGCTCCAGACGAGGACGGCACGCCTCCGCTGATATACGCCAGTTGTTTTGTACGTCTTGACACCAGAAAATTAACATGACTCACGGGCTGATGCGGTACCAGGGCCATGAAGCTGTCGTGGAGGCTCTGATCGGGGCTGGGGCCGACATTGACAAGCAGGACCGCAACCGCTGGAGCGCCCTCATGTGGGCCATGACCAACCGCCACAAGCAGATTGCGAAAGTTCTCCTGGACAACGGGGCATCTTCGGACGCGAAGACCACCTCTGGCCGTACGGCTGCCGATTTTGTTGCGCCGGATAGCGATATGTCCTTCTACCTACATAGCAATGGGTACAATATTGGTAGCGCTGGTATCGGCGACGATGATTTCTACAAACCAGGCTTCTCGCAAGACAAGTTCGAGGAGGAGCTTATGGAGAGCGAATTACGGAGGCGAATGATGATGGAAAGCGCGAGAGACTTGGAAGTCGATCTAGGCAATGTTGGAATAGATGATCAACCAGAGGTGCGACCCGCCGCTGTCAGCTTGTGCCACGAACGCCACATGCTAACATGCCTAGGCCGACGATGAATTCGAGGAGGAGCAACAGGAGTTCGACTGGTCAAGATGTCTTCACGACCAGATGTTTGTCTTCCAAGAAGGCGACCTGGACCGAATCCTGGATATTATCGTCACCACCATGACGCCACAGAGATCAGCAGCGCAAAAGCCTGTCCCGGCCAACATGATCTTCCTGAGCGCGAGATATGCCCACTACCATGCAAGTTCTGATCTCCTGGCAAAGCTACTCATAAAGTCCATGGACAGGATCAATGAGGTTGTTGAGGATCACCAGTGGGACATGACTATTCTGGCATTCTGGATCTCGAATGCCACTTTACTGCTTCATTATTTGAAGAAAGACGCTGGACTTGTCGAGGCCACTGTTACTTTCCAGGCCCAGCTTTCTGAACTAATTAATGAGATTTTCATTCTCATCGTCCGTGATGCTGAGAGGCGACTGGACAAGGTTCTTGACGCCGCAATGCTGGACCACGAGACAATTCCAGGTTTTGAGGATATAACCTTCCAAAACGAGTGGAAAATTTTCAAGAGCAAGAAGAAGGTCAAAGAAGAACCACCGGAGCGGAAATATCGGCCTCCATCGCCCAAGCAGAGGGCAAAGCCTGCACCCAGAAACGTCACCTCTCTTCTCTCTTCAACACTGTTCGTACTCGACCTCTACGACGTGCATTCGGTCATCACTGCGCAAATCATCGCGCAACTTTTATATTGGCTGGGAGCCGAACTGTTCAATCGGGTCATGTCCAACAGGAAATATCTGGCCCGTACGAAGGCAATGCAAATACGCATGAATATATCGGTGCTGGAGGATTGGGCGCGCACCAACAACAGACAACCTGAGCACTATGAACATGGCGACATGCAGGCTCATGGGGAGAACACCATTGAGTCAGCCAGGAGGCATATGAGCCCCATCATCCAGCTCCTGCAGTGGCTGCAGTGTTTCTCGTCGCTGGGGGCCGATGACCTGGAGGCGCTGGTTGATACTTTGCAGCAGCTCAAGTCTCTCAGCCCACAGCAGCTGATTCATGCTGCCAACCACTACCGCGCCGAGGTCGGCGAAAAGGGCCTCCCAAAGAGCGCAATGAAATATCTCGTGGCGATACAGAAAGAGACGGAGGTACGAAGGGAGAAAGAGAAGAGCAATCGCCGCAGCGTGGCGGCCTCGCTTTCGTCCCCTACACGCAGCGTAGCCACCGAGAGCGCGCCCGCCACGCCTCAGCGGAATGCCAAGAAACCTGCCAACGGCGGTGCGGAGCCGCAGACACCTGGGGATGAGGAAGAGGAGGATGACGCGCCGGAGAACCTCCTGATGGACCCGGCCTACATGCTCCCATTCACGCTGCCTTCAGTGACCGATATGCTGGTGTGCTTTGGGGCGGGCTTCGGCGGCGTCAACCGCGAGCGTGAGAGGAAATACATACCGACGGTGCCGCCCGAGTTTTTAGCAAAACTTGAGGTCGTCGGGGGTGGGAGCAACAATGCCAGGCGGCCCATGTACGGCGAGCAAGACTGGGAAAATGAGGAAGACTAGGGGACCCTCCACCGGAAGCTGTGCTGATGGCGAGCAACAAGGAATCAAGCGAGACTCGTGGGCCGCCTGTGGCTGGCGCTACTCGAGACTGGGATGTCAACTTTGAAGGGGGGCATTAGCGTCACTTTCATTGGTGAGCGTTGTACAGCAATTAATATCGTCTTCAATGCCTTGCGCCTGTCTCTGCGCAATTGCCGGCATGTACCGTAGCATGAGCACGTAGTGAATAGAGATCCCCGACAGTTGTACACCGAGACTGGTGAGGGTTCAAGATCACACGCAGCTGGGGCTACACCCGACTGTACAGCGTCACAGCGAGTGACGTGGTGAGACCGGACCTCTCTCAAAAGCGCAGACCATCTCTCTAATTCCCTCATTTCTCTTCTGAAGGGCTTCTTTTCCAACGTGAAACCACAACCCGCGCCCGAAAAGTATGGTCCTCGGTACTCGAAGAAATCCGGGGTCTCTTTGAGGGTGGTCCTGCTTGGCCGGCTGATTCTAACTCAGACCGGCCGACGTCCGGACGCTAGCGGAGGAGTACTTCCGAGGCGGATGGCGCGCAGCGGGTGATGATAGGGCCAGCCGGGATGCTAGCAGCCTTATTGCCGGGGGTGTGGGCCCGGAACATTCTTCAGTCACTTGCTGCCCTAGTATATGGAAAATCTTGCTACTGTCGGGCGGGTTTGCGAATGACTTCTGGCTGTTCGAATTGGGCGACGCTGAAAAAATCGGTACCTGCCGTGAGTGACTGTTTGCGTTAACTGCGTGCACGAACGTAACAGCGTCCAGGCTTGTTGTCTTTGTGTCATCGCACTACTGCTCATCACTCATGACTTCATCACTCTGCCGAGACATGTTGTGTATTCGATTCTGCAGTACCGAGCGACCTAGGAGTTCGCCCCAATGGCTATTCGCCGTCCAGAGCGAAGGGAGGGAGAGACAGAACTTATTCTAGAAGCTGCCACAAGAGGAAACCCAGACGGCTCTGGCACAGAAGACTTGTCCCTTGACACACGATCGATAGGCCGTCAGAGAGTCGGGTAAACTCAAAAGTAAAGCTAGCCACGAAAATCCCTCTATCCGGAAACGCACGGCGGTCTTTGGGGGGTCTCGAACGGGTCAAGAGACTTCGAGAGAAAAGTGCGTCCCCACAATGGAGTCTAGGAAACGAAAACGCACAGATGGGACGAATCTGGAGCACATCCTTGCAGACAGGTGAGGTGGGTGGGGGGTGGGCGTCGATCAGGGAAGACCCTTTGAGGCAGTCTTCTTGGTCCTTGCCCGAAGCGGGAGACGGAGGATGTCGCATCCCAGTGCATCCAGCACACCAAGCCCCGGCCTTTCGGTTCACAGGCGAGCGGAATGGTAAGCCAAGAGATCTTGATGGGCACAACTGCCACCGACGAGACCCTCCAATCGGGACGCTCCGACAGAGGCCTTGTTCGGGAACACATCCTCCGCACACCCAAGGTCACGCACCCACGAACAAGGGCGGCGATCTGCCAGAAGCGTATAAGTGACAGCTCCGACCTGTAGGTGCTCTCCAGGGTGGCGTTTTGACACGCCGCGGGTGGGATGGCATGGGAGAACGGACCGGATTCTCGAGTCACGCTGAGGTTGAGGACGAGGTGAAGGTGTCATGCACCATGGAAAATCGACCGGATGTAGGCGGCCCTCAACGAGTGTGCATGTATGACAAGTCAGAGACGTCGGTTCTGCACGAGATGCTAGCGGGCAAGGCTGGCAGCATGAGGCCACGTAAGTGCGCCAGTGTGAATTTTTCCCTGGTGGCTCAGGCAACATCCGTTGTCCATCCATGGCGGGCTGTGTTTGTGTGCGGCGTTGTGTTGCGTCGTGTTGCTTCTCGTAGCCGGCGCTGAGCGAGAGGTGTGTCTCGGGGGACAGGGTCGGGCCAGTAACGAGGGCACGCCCTCCGTCAAGCTTGAGACCATGTCTCTGTGTGCTTGGGATGCAATTGCAGAGGACACATCAGTCGTTTCCACCTGTCTCTGATGGCAACCGCGGGGCAGGAGGGGTACGGTACCTAGGGCCGGGAGGAAAGAGGAGGGAGGGTACCTAAAGTTCCACCTAGGAAGGTAGCCATGTCGGAAGCAGAAGCTCAAGCTTGCCAAGTGCCGACACGCTGAATCGTGGCCAACCTTTTTGTGTCATATGTATTGTGGAGTACCGAGTTTCTCTACCTGGTGCATGCTGGTGGGCAGTCGGTCTCCGCCCCGCGCCGGCGAAAAGAAGAAGTGTGTGTTTGTTCTCCTAGATGAGTGGGTTGGCAAGGACAATTGCTCGGGATATGTAATGAAGGCCGTTTCCGTGCTTCCATTCTTCTTCTGCCTCTCCTTCCCCCGGTCTCGTGGTCTTCCTTTCTTGAGAGTGAATTGCGAACAAGTTGGGCTCCTGGTCCAGGGTGTAGTATCGACCCACCCAATTCGCAACCTCAACTCAGCTGCCTCCCATCTCGTCACGAACTGAACTTGCCGTCACACATCCAGCCACTGTAACCGACGACAACGACAGTGAACTGAACTGAACCCTCTGACTGACGGTCGGTTCGACTAGTGCCGGGCAGATCTACACAGGGGGCAAAGAAGGAAGGAAGGAAAGAAAGAAAGAAAGAAAGAAAAAAAGTATCGTAGGACAGACAGGGCGAGAATGGCACCACAGCGATTTCCTAGCCTGCGGTCTGGGAGTACTAGAAAGCCCAGGACTGAGACTGCCACCACCACTGGCCCGCACTACATTCCACACACTCCTGCCACTATCACCCTAGACGCTCGGCCTGCACTTGCACCTGCACCCGCCCTGATTGCCCTGCCATACGAGCAGACGGCCCAGGCCCAGCCCCCGATTCTCCTGCCTCCGCCTCGCAACCCCCTTCGAACCATCCGCCGCCCAACTGCCTCGCCTGCCCAGCTCCCTCCCTCACCTGCGGCCTCGGAAACCTTCACCGCGACAACCGCAACCACTCCAGACCTGCGCCTTTTGCCTCTGCCTGTCCCGCCTCGGGAGCAGCAGCAGCATCAGGAACAGGAACAGGCACAGCCCGAGGCTGAGCATCCCCGTTTTCACCTGCGTCTGCACCTGCCTGTGCACCCCGCCGTCCGGCGCCAGTGCCAGAGCAATCACTCGCCTGCATCCTCAACCTCAACCACTGCCTCAACACTCGCGTCCTCCATCTGCGCCGACTGGAGACGGGACTCCCTGCTGGGCAACCTGTCATCTGCCTCGGCGACCCTGCACGAGGAGGATGAGGAGGACGACGACGAGGACGCTTTCCGCTACGACTACCACGTCAAGCTTGATGTAGTAGACACCCCATCCATCTACTCCACCGACGAGCCCACCCCGGCCCCGTCCTCTGATGAGCCCTGCACCCCCCAGCACAACTCTCGCCCCTCTTTCCAGAGCCGCTGGTCCGTCACCGACTCAGACATATCCGAAATCGCCTCCATCAGCGGCTACCAGAGGGACACTGCGCCAAGGAGGCTCGTCAAGGGTCTTAGCCTCAAGCTGCCCCCGCCGCCCATGAAGCGCCTGAGGAAGAAGAGCCTGAGCGAGGGCGCGGTCGCACCCGCTCCTCCGCACTCTCCCCAGTCTCACCACTCAGGCCTGTCCCAGCCATCTCCAGCGCCCCATTTATCCCCCTCGCCTAAAGCCCCCGATTCGGTACGTGACAGTCGCCAAGAGATCCGACAATTTGACAGCCACATGCAATCTCCAAATCCGAGCGGCCCCAGACCCCTATCTGAACTCTCCCAGCCGCCGCCGCAAAATGATTTCCACCCCATCAACACAAGCATCCCCGAGGGCCGCTTCCTCGATGACATCGAAAGCCTCAACTTCTCCAAGAGGGGAAGCATCTTGTTTGGAGGCAAGCGCGCCGTAAGCAACTCGAGCCCTGCGCCTGGCCCCTCCCCGATGCAGATGTCTCCGACCCGCCCCGCGCCCGCCCCTGTGCCGGCCGCCTCCTCGGCCGGCCGCGCCCCAGACTCCAAGCCCACCCTCGTCAGCCCACAGCCTACGCCGAGGGACTCCGCGAGGAAGCTGTCATTGCCCAACATACGAGTCATGTCGGTAGATACAGAGAGGGAGTCACAAAAGGTGAGATCGCTCTATGAATCTGGCGACTTCGTCAATTGGCAAGATGGGGCTCCAGGGTCACCCTCTGGTGAGCCCGCCGAGTCTGGGGATCAGCTCCCGTCCGACGGAGAAGACATTGCCGCGTATGGTTTTCCTTCGGTGCTCCGTTCTATGCATGATCAATTTGACCGCTGACATCCAACGTCTTACCCCCCAACAGAGAAAGAAGAAGGCGGCAAAGCGTCCGAGCTTTGTACCTCTGTCCCAGTACTCCGCTGTCGGCCACTTCGCTGCCGTCGCCACAAGGTAATACGCGACGGAGCGAGTATGAGCTTGCAGGCGGCATCGAGGACTGGGAAGACGTCCAAGGGGACGACGTCGATCGCTACGGTTTCATACACTTCCAAAGACCAAAATCGCGACGGAGTATTCCGGCAGAAACACACTCGCTACATTCTACAGTCGGGAGGCGCAACGGCCGAAATGTGTTGACTAAGAGGAACGAGGTCCAGTCGTCGCCGCCCGGGCTGAGCCGGATACCCAGCAGGAAGGTGTCTGCCCGGTCGCTGAACACGCAGACCTCGGGCGTTTCGACATCTTCGAAATTCACCGTCAGATCGGGGATACGAACTGCGGCGAACTTGCTTCCACACAACCGAGACAGGAAGATCATTGACGAGGCGGGTGAGATGCTCGGGCTCCCGCCCGGTTTGGTGGACATCGAAGAGGAACAAAAAAGCGAGCAGGCCATCAAAGACGCCCACGAGAGGGAGATCAAGAGAACCGAAAAGTGGAGGAAGATGGCCAAGACTGTCACCAAGGGCAGGGATAGCAAAGGCGTCATGTTTGCCGTGGAAGACATAGCCAAGGTCAAAAGGAGCAAAGACAGCGAGCAACATTTCGAAATTCAAGGCACAGTGATCGAGTTCGACGTCAAGAGCCCGAAGCTGATCGAAAGGACATGGAAGGGCATACCCGACTGTTGGCGGGGGGCAGCTTGGTACTCTTTCCTCTCGGCCAGCGCCCAGAACACGAAGTCACATACCACGGAAGAGCATCTCTTCGCCGAATTCCACCGCCTCCAGGACCTGAGCTCCCCGGACGACACTCAGATCGACCTCGATGTCCCGAGGACCATCAACAAGCATATCATGTTCCGCAAGAGGTATCGTGGAGGCCAGCGGCTGCTATTCCGCGTGCTGCACGCCATGTCCCTCTATTTCCCCGACACCGGCTACGTTCAGGGCATGGCCGGTCTTGCAGCGACAATGCTGTGCTACTACGACGAGGAGAGGTGCTTTGTGATGCTTGTCCGACTGTGGCAGTTCCGGGGCCTGGAGAGGCTTTACCAACCCGGCTTTGCTGGATTGATGTTGGCATTGAAGGACCTTGAGAACCACTGGCTGCATGGGAAAGCAGCAGCCCAGAAGCTGGTAAGTCCGAAGCAGTCCGTCCTGACTCACATCCCGCCGCTAACACTACATGTCAAGAATGAGATGGGTATTGATCCCACGGCGTATGGAACACGGTGGTATCTGACGCTCTTCAACCTATCAATACCATTCGCGGCACAGCTACGGGTGTGGGACGTCTTCATGCTGCTCGGGGGCTCATGCGCAACCTCGGACCAGAACCCGGCCAAGGAGAAAGAAGCAGAGACGTTTAACGGACTTGAAATACTCCACGCCACCAGCTCTGCGCTCATTGATGGGCAAAAAGAGCTTATCATAGATGCTGACTTCGAGAACGTGATGAAAGCATTGACATCGGCCCAGCCGGTGAAAGACGAGGACAAGTTCATGAGCGTGGTGCGGGCAGAGTGGAACACCCACCGGAAGAAGAGGAGGAGCTAGGAGCGATCCCTGGACTTGGGTAGCCTCTGGCAGGGAGTTGATGATACGGGCTCATCGGTAGGGACCAGCTCTATATCTATTTGGAGCGGTGCGTGGCGGAGCTGGACGGGGCAAGGTTAGAGACAGGCTCGAGTTGGCCAAAGGGCTGCACATTGTTGTCTGTCGGCGCCCTGTGAGCTCCGTGCGATACCGCCAAGTCTCTTTTGTCAAAAGCAATGGTTGCTTCGCTTGGGGCGAGGCAGTAGGGAGAGCGTTGGCTATTCAGGGTGCATTTAAGCTGATCAGGACTGTTCGTTATATACCCGCGATGGCGACCACCAGCATTCACACCCAACCGATCCTTTCCTTTTTTTCCCCCGAGCGGTTGGGCGGACTTTGGTTATTTTTTCTTTTATCCATATTAAGCACGGCATGATACGCAATGTCGGGTGCAAAAACATCAGTAATAGAAATCTAATGACAACAAAGGCCCTTTTCTCGGCTGAGAAGCCAGAAATAAGAAGCAAAATAAAACAAAAAACTTAGCTCGTTCTGTGTTGTTGCCATTCTCATAGTCGCTTGCCTGTCACGGATGTTTAATTTATTTGGTACCGGCCACGTGTCGGAGATGGGATGGTGAGAGATGGTCGGACGAAACATGTACATTTGCCGAAGCTTTGCATCTCGGGCCGTTGAAAGTGTCCCGGCCGGTCTTGAGTGGATTCATGCACGAAACACCCGGAAGGAACTGTGGCTGAGCAGAGCTCAAACTCGTGCAGGCGCATGGCTGGTGGGCAGGTTCCATAGCGGCTTGCTATTTGTTTGGTTGGTGCTAGACTCGTTTAAGTCCCCAACGTGGTGGTTTCGTTTGTTTGCCTTTCATGGATGGCGCCTGTGAGATGCTGCCCCCGGAGGGTGGCGCGCCCCAATCAGGCTAAGGACGATCCCACGGCCACCCGCCCCCCGGCTCGGCTCGGGGCGGACCGGCCCGCTTCCTGGGAATTCGGTGCTTGTGTGCGCCGGGCTCCAACTTGACCGACGCCACCGGCGCCCGTTATAAGTCAACGTGGTGGGTTGAGACCCGGGCTGCTCTGGATCCGGTTCGAGAACTTGTCGCCAAGGTGACCTGTCATTTGAGGCCACAGGTTCACGTTGCCTGCTCGGTCCCATTGAGCGTGGCGGTACTCGTCAAACAGCGTGCGCACGATCCGGTCACGCAAGTCATTCCCGCTCAGTCATTCCCGCTCCGCCATGTTCCGGACCCAGGACACGTTGAGAGGGGGAGCCAGACGGGCAGGTGTGTTCACGGGCATCCCTCCTTCTAGCCGTCCCATCACGGTCAGCTTATGGGTCATGTTCTTATCCCCGAGGTCTTGGCTCGGAGAAGGCACCAAAACACTCACACATCCGAGTCACACCGACAAATTGAACGGCCCGGCTCAGCGTGCACCCGTGTCCTCATCACGGCTCCCCTCCGCGGGGTGACACGGGCCCTTCCTGTTTTGGGTGGAGCCTGGAGCCTGGAGCCTTGATTTTGCGGAGCCGCTGACCAGTAGGTTTTGGCTTTTTGTTGGGCCTGGGGGCCATTTCAAAAGGTAGCATCGTGGGACAGGATCAGGAAAAGCATAACGAAACGAGCCGGGCCCCCCGGGCCTTGCCATCCCGTCTCCTTGGGGGCGAGCTACACTCCCACACCACGATCGGAGGATCAGGCGCGCGATGTAGCCCGATGCGGACATGTGTGTGAGCACCCCAGTGCCTGGCAGTCCTGACCTCATTTTCAGTAATAACCAACGTTGTCAGAGTACCTGCCGGCGTTGAAACGGGCACAGACGTCCCCGCACGGGGCAACGGGTTGATTCCAAGCAGGGCATCTCCCAACCGGGACCCCCTCCCTCGGAACGTTGTTCTGTGTGACAATGTGGAGAGAGGGACCGGGCTCAAAAGTCGCCGAATGACTTGGGAGATTTATCCACCCATAATAAATCGAAAACAACCGTGCTGAGCAAGCACCCGGCGATGTGATGCGAGGGTTCCCTCCCGGCCTTGGTTTCCAGACGACCCAGACAAGTTTGCCTGTGTTCTGCATCGGGCACTGACACGTTCGCCTGAGCGAGGTTGCTGAACACCTTTTACAAATCCAGAGGATAAAATTGGACGACAAGGTCGTTGGGGGCCAAAGATCTGACGTTTTTGAGTTTGGATTGCCCGCGCGAATAATTCTTGTCGGCGCCCATGGCTACAATAGGTCGTACACGCTACACTATATTTGTTAGCCCCCCGAAGACGCGACCTACCCCCAAAGGTGGTATAGTCTTAGCGCATTAGAGGAGCAAGAAGCCCAGCCAGAAAGGCCGGCACAACATCCCAGGTGCAGGGGCGTGATTGGTCCTGCGCGAGACAAAGCTTCTTCCTTGCCCAGCGCTGGTGGCATGAGCTGGTTGCCGCATCTGGAATCCCCAACCAGACCAAGGGTGCATGTTGCCCTCAATCAGCTGATTTCTCAGGCCTAGTGTTTGGCTACAGCATCTGTCGGCAGGAGGCTTATATCAGCGGGGGAGTTGGAAAATTCTGGCCCGGAAGTTCTTGTCATAATGTCACTGTATGTTTGCGTGGAGCACACAACATAGTTTGTGGGAGTGGGCGCGTCTTGTTATTTCCGTAGGTCCTGCCACAGCTACTGCACGGCGCGCCTGTCAGAAGTAAGGCTGGCTGGGCGGAGAGGATGGTCACAATACCAAGATACCAGTCGTTTTGATAGTATATTGTGCAAGAAAAGCTTGAGCCTTGTGGTTGTGATAGCCACTGCGTTGTGTGATGTACAATTCAGCCCACGCCGGGGGTATCTTAGGTACATGAGTACAGAAGAGGAGCTCCTCAGCAACACGAGAAGCCTCGCTCCACGTTGCCAGTCCACGATAACTGGGATGCCCGAGTTCATCCAGAGGCAGGACCGCCTTCCCAGCCTCTTGCTCGTCCACCCCAAGACAGTCCGGCTCAGCTCGCTGTTTGCCCATTGTTTTCGTCCTTTTTTCGTTTTCATTTTGCCTCTGTGTGTGCAATTCTTTCGTAGCATCCTTGCTGTCCCATGTATGCCTCCGCACTCTGTATATACAAATAGAATATAAAATTGGTACAAGACAAACATGCTTGGTCCAGTGCAGTACCCCCAAAATGTCGCTAAGAAAGCGGGGAATCAAACCAAAGTTTACCATCCCTATGCCTCGCCGTTCATGGCCCGAAGTGAAGTGCCCTAAGGATGAAGTGTGAAGTGTGAAGTGTGAAGTGTGAAGTGTGAAGTGTGAAGTGTGAAGTGTGAAGTGTGAAGTGTGAAGTTTCAAGTTGAAGGGTAAAGAATGGTCAAGGTTGAAGGTGAAGAATGGCGAAGAAGGGTAAAACTGTCCTGTCCCTAGGGTGTGCAACGCTCGACTGGCGTGCAGAAGAATCGAATATCAAGAACATCGGAATGGCCGAAAAGAGAGTGCGCATGAGCCAGCCGTAGTGTTGGCGTCTCCGCAGAGTATCGCTCAGCTGGCGGGCAGGGGTTCGATGAAGATCGTCGGTCGCCCATCCTCAAATAGTGCACGAGAAATGAAGCCCCAGTCTCTTGGGCTGAGGGAGACCTCACAGAAAAAACATCCACCTTCGTCTGCCCAAATTTCGCGCGGAACATGCCAGAGACTGGGTCTCTTCTGAATAGCAGCGTTGCTGCACTGCTCCAGTCGCACACACGTCCAAATCCATGCGGTGCACACTATTCCTCGAGCACACTCTCCCCCCCTTTTTTCCAAAAAAAAAGAAGATCAAATTTCGTTCATTGTCTCGTTCCCGCGAAGTCGTGGGTCCTGCGCTTCCGACTTTGTGCGTCCCTCGGACGAATGTGGGGAGTTCTGTCGTGAGCCCTCTCTGCGTTGTTGACCTCGCGATTCTGCCACTGGGGCAGACGGATAGTGGGCCGCTTGCGGCGGGTGGTCATCTGAAGAAAGCAGGGAAGAAACTGAATGCGCTGCGATACGCGTCTGCGCCGCTTGCGGTTGCGAATGTGAAGATGGCTCTGCCGATCCACCACCTCTATCTGATGCTGTGCCAGGGCCCGAGGCGCTCATCGGCGACGCGCCACGGACCGATCCGATGGTCTCAGCCCTGCTGCGTCCTCTGTATGTCGACACGTCACTCCTCTGGCGCGAGTGGCCTCTTCGACGCCCTGGCGGAGGGTTCGAGATCGTCGAGCCCGCGCTGTGAGAGAATGGGGGAGACCTGAATCTCTGTTGCGTGTTCGGAGGAGGTGCAGCTGGCTGTGGCCCCGTCGCTTTCCGCTTGCGTGGCGATTCCCCTACTGCTTGTTGCAAGCCACGTTAGTCCCCCGACTTTCTCGTTCCCCTTTGTTAAGACCGATGTTTGGACTTGGACGCACCGGAAGGTGTTGCCGGCTGGTTGGAGCCGGACTGACTGGCCTGGCTCGTCGGGGGTTGCCACATGTGGAAGTATATCGACGGTGATTGCTGCGCTTCCTGTTGCTGCTGCTGCTGCTGTGCCGAAGCGACGCCTGGGTGTGTCTGCGCTGCAGACGCGCCGCCCGAGCTTGGGAGCACGGTCGTATTCAGACTGGACAGCCCCGGGCCCCCTCCAAGCGGACGGCTGCCAGAGCTGGGCATGCTGTAGCCCCGAGCACGCGGTGAAGAGTTTGGGTGCGTCCCAACGAAGCTGCTGTGTGCACCCTGAGCAGATCCAGGGGTGGATGGGACGCCGCCAGAGCCGGAATAGTGTCCATAGGCCTGTGCCTGGGAATCACGGCGGTACTCTGGAGAAGCTGGGCCAGGCAGAAGTTGTTGCGGGGGGCCACCCTGGGCCTGGGAGTACATGAACTGCTGGGCCCATTCCAGCGCTGCTGGCGGCAGGTTGCCGCCTCCCATGCCAGCAAAAACTACCGGTACCAGGGGCGGTGGAACTCCACCCTGTAACGACGTTCGCAGAATGTCGTACTCGGTTCGTCGTTGTTCGAGGCGAAGCCGTTCCTGGCTGGTCCTCTCCTCTTCTTGCTTCCTCTTGTCCTCTTCCGCTTTTGCAAGCAGCCACGCTCGCATGGAGTCTTCCGAGCCCTGCCAGCCTGGTGGTGGCGGGGGCAGGTGACCCAGATGCTGGCCTTGCTGCTGACCCTGGGATGGCGGAGGCGGAGGTGGAGGCGGACCCTGCCCAAGTGAAGATGCATGAGTTGGAGGAGGATGAGACGCAACTCCAGAAGGCAACGGCTGGCCGAGTCCCATCGCCGATGGAGGAGGCAAGCCGCGATGAGAGCCAGACATGAGTCGATCCGGCGGACTGTGGCTTCGAGGGACAGCGGGCGTTGCTCTGTGTGAGGAATCCTGGTACATCAATGGAGGCGAGGGTCGGGATGTGCTGGGCGGCGTGGGTAAATCATGGATCGACCTGTAGCCGTAATGAACTGGCTGCTTGATGGTGAGCATCGTCGTCTACATGCGAGCGACTGAGCTAGTTACAGTGTGGACGCGGGACAGGGTCAATGCCCGGGGACGACAAGGAAACGATGGAACGGAAAACCTCACAAGGAGGAAAGAGGGCTGAGAAGTGAACAAAAAGAATGGGACACCCGAGACCAATGGCGAGGTGAGGATGTGTGGACAGGTGGAAGGAGAAGAAGGAAGTAGAATTAACCTTTTTGCAAGGAAGCTGGGAGTGGCGGCCAGCCTGGTAAAGAATGGTGAGGACGCAGGCGGGGCGTGTGGTGATGAAACGTCGAAATGAGCCAGCCCAGCCTCATTTGGACATTGCGACCGGGTGAGATATACTGCGTGGTAAGTACTGTCCAAAGAAGGGAAATGGTTGACCCAGTCGTCTGTTATTTTTCTCCCACAAGCCCAACGGGCCCAGACCCGTGCAAGGTGGAGTGAAGCCGCGTGTGGAGGACGGGGGAGGGGGGCCGACCCTTGTAGAGATCTGCTGCCTTGCTCGCTCCAGAAGAGGAGATTTGACGAGTCTCGAAGTCACTGGGCTGACAGGGTAGGCTACGGGAGGTAATGGCAGCGGATACTATTAGCCAAGGGTAAGGTGAGGAAATTAGACGTGGACCCGACGGACGAAGCACGACTTAGATTCGTTCCTGGCCAGTTTAGGCAAGTAACGGAGGGGAAGAGCACAGCCGGTGGAGTCGACGGGACCTTTTGTTATTTCTTGTGGAAACAGTCTGTATCAGAAGAGATTGACGCCAGGGTTGGATGAAGATCAAGCCTTGGAAGGCGATATCAACCTTGGAAGTATCAGGGTTCTTGCGAATGAGACGAATTTAGCCTTGACCCGCAGTGCAGGACAGCATAGCACTGGGCCACGCGACATTGGATGACCCAAGTAGAGATAGACGGGCCTCAGACGACAAGTGACAAGGCCGATACCACGGTAGACGAGGTGTACATAGATAGGATGCGGCTTGCGTGCGAGTCTTGACTAGATCGGGCGGCATGCCCTGCCAGACCAGACCATGACAGCCACGCAAAAGTAGGGTACATTTGTGTCCCCAGCCATGCTTCAGCGGCAGGGGGGTTGGTGGTTGTGGGACGGGGAAATGTGAGGAGACGCGTGCTGACACCCAGTCAGGGAGACAACAAGCAAGCTGTTACCACAAGACGATGGCCGACCGACAGGCAGAGGATAGGGGAGGGAACTCTAGTGCGAGCTTGGGGAGCCGAGTAGAGCAGGAGGAGGAGCAGGGTCACGGCTGCTGTGGCGCGTGAGTTGCCTAAACGAGTTAAGGTTTCCCTTCCGACAGCTCGCAGAGAAACATCAATCTGTGCGAGATAGGTTCTCCCCGGTCCAGAACGCCTGTGTGCTGTGCTAGCTGTCGAGGCGGACTTAACAGTGCTTTGGCATCCCGAAATTGTCCAGAAGCCCTGGGCGTTCTCGGGGTCCCCTGCGAGACATTTCCTGATTCTGGTTCTGTTTCCATTATCGCTTCCCCCTTCGTCCAATTCCCGGCAGGGAGATGAGGGAGGGCGGGGCCACAAGCTGGGGTGGGTTCTTTAGACGCAGGGTAGATCCCTAGACAAGCGAACGGCGAGATGGACCAATGTCGGCGAATGAGTCCGCCGGAAGGCGTCTAGACAGTATCCATACGTGCATTCGTGCTGTCCATGACTGCGGCCAGTTGAAGAAGCGCGCGCTGCCTTACCACGTGTACAGAACATAATGGCACGGTATAGCAGAGCACAACACATAGCACATCAGCGTGGTAATTGCAAAGCGGGGCCTGACATCAGCTCCGTACGCCAGAGCCAAAGCTTAGCTGACAAGATGCTGAGAGTCGATGATGCTGGGCGATTTGCTGCCAGGAGGATGTGACCGCAGAGGGACTGCACATTCTCGAATCGGAAACAAGCAAAGAAGCCAGGCGGCATCATCTCAAAAACACGTCGATCGCCCTGCGAGAAGCTCGGATCAACAATGGCTGGCCCAGGCCGATGTCATCCTGGCAGCCTCGACGTGAGCCTGTGCTGTTGCGGTGCATGCTTTGGCCGTGGGCGGGGTCCAGAGTTAGACTTTCCGCCAAGCGCAGTGAGCTCCGTGGCGTCACATCCGTCAAGGTGGAGTGGGCAGGGACAGCTCTAGATTTGTGCTTGATCTGGCTCATCGGTATCATTATGAGCTGAAAGGGAGGGGAGTGGTGCTGATGGAGCACGGCCGGCAAGCTGTCCTGCACGGAATACCCTCCCGGTAGAAATTGGTGCGGCGCAGGACGTACAATGCGGTAATGAGATGTGGGCCTGGGTCGGTGGCAGCACTCTGATTCCTGCATGTGATGGAGGGGGCCTGCAAGAAGGCACATCTTCTGGTATTGTCGGGGGAGAAGACAACCTGGGCTGGGCTTGGCTGGCCCACTGGCCGACTGGCCGACTGGCTAACCTGATAGATGTCACAATATGTCGGCGCCGGAGAGGCCTGCTGAGGTGTGGTCGCTCCCGAGGGCTACACGGCCGGCAGAGGACTCTTGAGGACCATGGGGCGCGCGTGGTGGGGCATCTGGCCAAGAAGATCTTGCGATCAGTCCGAAGTCGAGAAGAATGTTTGCTCCGCGGCCGAGAAGGTGAAGTCCAGAGCCCGGTCTGGATCTGGCGGCACGCGCTAGGCAGGCTAGGCCAGCTCGAGGTAGTTAGCTTAGGTGCTTGCATGTACTGTGGTACACAGTAGCATTCTGGTCCTTACCTGCTCAGGTGCGGGAAGAGGGAGCATCGCAGCGCGGCTAGGCCAGGAAGGGCTGATTCTGAAACAGCGGATCGCGGTGGCAGACCCAACCAGAGCCGATGCCCACCTGGACTGGGCACTCAGGGCCAGCCTGGCCAGGCCACAGGAAGTGCAGCTATTGTGGAGGTGGGTGTGGCTGAGGAGTCAGGACCCGCGACATCTCCCAGATGCAGTATAGCACCGCGAGGGCCGTTGGCAGCTGTGCCCACTGCCCACTGTCCAGGTGGGAAGAGAGGTGCTGAAATCAGGGTCGCTGCGACGGCCTGCGACAGCCACAAGTGGACGATAGCCACCGACGCGACATTACAGTACGTGACCATGACATGCACGTCGTGCCCATGCTTGTGCCTTGAGGTGCCACGCGGTGGGCTGCCACACACTGTTCTGCCATGCCACGCCCTGGCCCTGCCCTGCCCTGCCCTGCCCTGCCCACGGGGCGGCGTTTGCCGTCCTAAACTCGTCTTCTGCTGCGGGAGACGATGGTGGTTTTGCAGCGGGCGGCTGACAGCTGGCATCTGGCAGGCCGGGCAGGCAGGCAGGGTGGATGGATGACAGAATGCCGATGCAGGCGAGATTGCACCTAGGGGGGCGGCATTTTAATTACACTTACACTGCACTGATGCGCGCGGTGCAAGCAGGCGGCGGCCGGGCAGGCGGGCTGGTAGGTTTGCCGCCAGAGCACAGCAGGACGCACATGCAATGGCAGGACACTGCGAGGAGCAGACGTCAACAGCTCGCACCAAGCCCGCCAATTCTGCAGGCCCAGGGAAGGAGGTGGTGGCTGCTGATCCGATTGATATCCACGGCGCGGGACGGAGCTGTACAGGCCAGGAAGGTGCCGCCGCTCGACAAGCAGCGAGGCCCGGGAATCAGCTCATGTCGCCTAGCCCAGCAGGGAGGTCGGTTGCCTACCTGCCTGGGTGCTGCTCCTCCCGTACCGTCGCGGACAACCCACTAACCCAACTGCCAACTAGATACCCACTGCTCACTACCCACCTGGCAGCCCTGGCAGCCCTGGCAGCCCTGGCAGCCCTGGCAGCCCTGGGCCTGGGCGCCTGGGTACGTGGGTACGTGCGGTAGTGAGCCACTCCTACCGGAGAAGGAGCAGTCGGGGTGGTATTGTGAGGTGCATCACCGCTGGGCCAGAGCAGGGGGGACCCTTCTAGCAGCTCCTTGCCATCTCAGTGCTACCTTGCGCTAACACACCACGGAATACGTACCCCCTGAGGTGCAGCACCCCACCACCCGGGTAGGTAGTACACTACTGTAGTACCGCCCTCTATGTCCTGCTGGGCACGGGTACGTACCTCTCGCGGCAGGGCGGGCAGTTGGGCTGTCAGGACTCAGGACTCAGGACTCAGAACTCTGGAGCTTGTGCCCCAGCCAGGCCCGCTGCCCATGATAAAGGGAATCTCCGGCTCTCACCAGTGTCATGACATATTCTGGTGCTATGCTCTAAATGTGCAGTAGCCTAATATGGCATGTTCCGTCGAGAACGAGAGCGACCAAGAGCGACCAAAAAAGCATCCACTGCATCACACAGCACCACGGCACCACGGCACCACAGCACCACGGCCTGGCAGAGCCAGCCATTGTCGGCGTCGAACGCGGGCGTGCAGGCGCAGTTAGAATTGTCCATGGAACTGCCTAGGGCTGAGGACACCTCGCACCGCACGGTCCAGCAGAACCGCAGCGTGGGTAACTCGGGGTGGGTCCGCGTGTTGATGATCCAGGCTGACGACTGAAACCTTGTACCGCTTACACGGCCACACGCTGCGGCCTGCACGGCCTGCACGGCTTGCACGGCTCATTGTCGAGCTCCAGGACCACGGACCGTGTTGCGGAGTATTCCAGCCTCGCTACCGTCAAAGGGCACTCGCTGGCCACAATACACACGAGACAACCAGATTTCCAGGCAGGCATGCTTGTCACAGCGGCTACCTCCCCTGGCCCAAACCTCCTCTGCGTCTCGTCAGGGCCCAGGGCCCAGGGCAATTCTGCCTGGGACCATGACTGCAGCTGTGACTGCGACTGTGACTCCGACTGCGACTCCAGGTTGCGGTCGCGGTTGCGAGGGGCGAGGCCGAGGGCGACAAGGGGAATAAAGGCCCAGGTCAGAACCCCCACAGGAGCGTTCAGACGCGCACCGGCAGTCCCAGTTTAGCAACTTACGCATACACATCGGACGTCGTTTGCTTGGCCTTGCACGGTCGCGCTGAGACCTGTTGATGAGGCTTCGCATCCAGATTACGCCACGCTCCCTCGACTTGCCCATGCCCAAATCGCCCAGATCAGAGCACCGCTTCGGCTCCGCCATGACAGTCAAGTTGCCGGAGGGCCCTTCAGCGGTGAGACATCGGCCTGCAACGATGCATTCGTGGGTTAGATCGCCCGTTGCAGTTGGCCTGGCCAGACGCCAGACATCAGCCAACCAGCCAATGGTCGCTCCAGCATGGCGCGCGGGTCGTCCCTCGCGCCGCGTTTACGCCATCGCCTACCTTGGCTCTCTGGTTTGCAACAGGTCGATCAGCGACGAGTCCGAGGCAACGAAAGTCTGTATCCCTCGAGATGTGGCTTGCTTGCGGCCGCCCTCCCGTCCCCTCC
>JUJX01000004.1:85435-169142 GCA_000800745.1 Diaporthe longicolla
CCCCCCAAACAAAGAAAAAACCACCCGAACTGTCCCAGGACCGCCCGCCCACGCCTGCCAGGGCCTTGTTGATTACTGTGTGGTGTGGCTTCGTTGCACTCTTGGACTCTGGGGTTCGAACCACAGCCTAGGCGAACCCTGCTCCCGGCTGACTAACCCGGCGTGAACTATATTTGAAACAAGATCCCATTTCTTTCGATGCTACCCTGCAGGGCGCACACGCATCTGTCCCTTATTTCGAAATCGAGCATCCAATCCACAGCTAATAACAAGCAAAATGAGCCGGCCCCTTCTCAGCTGACCGGGGGGCAAGCGAAGCCCCCAACACCGTCTCCTCCCGGAACCTCCAGCCAACCGAGGCGTCGGCTTCCATTGAGAGAAGTGAACAAGACTGACTGACACAGACGTACAATGCCTTTTCTCCGGCCACCACACCGCTGTCACCCGCGACCGACCCATCTCCCCACTGCTGGCTTTTATCTCCGAGTTCAAGTGACCCACTGGCCGGGCACCAGCCACGGGGCACAGAACAGTACTGTGTGGACGCGCGGACGCCCCGACCGTGGCCGCCGCTGCGCTGGACGTACTGCACGCAACCAAAGCTTAATTCCTTGTTTCCTTGCTTCGGAGACCAGGCAGTCTACGGGGTGTTGTGGTACAGTAGCCAGCTTCTCAAGGTGAGTAAGCTCGGCGCACTTCAAACATGGATAGCCATGACCCTCTCATCAAAGCTCATGGCTGTCAATGTAGTGTTGCAGGCTGACCACTTATACACCTACCAGTCGTTGGGCTCGCCGCGGGACCAGTTCAATTTCCGTTGAAACACACCAATATTCCTGGGCGTACCCAGCCCAAGAGGCCAGAAGCTGCCACATGTGCGCTAATTTAGGCGGCGCTTCCGATTTCAGACGTCGTCACTCATCAAATCCACCGGAGCCGGTCAGCCCGGGTGCAGCCTGGTACTCATTGAGAAAGTGGCCAAGGATATATCCCCGACTAATAATAGAGTGAAGAACAATATTTGTGTTGTGCTACAAGCATCCGCCCCGCTACCTTCCGCGGTCGCCAGGATGTCACTTGTCAGACAGTCGTTCTGGCTAAGCGCCCCGAACCGTTGATCAACGCGCCTCTCCTGCCGCAAGCGACTTGGCGGGTCCGTCGAGCATGTCTTGACGCCCATGTGGATGGACGTAGCTTTGGCGCTCATGACCAGCCAGTGGCCTTCTCTGGTACGCGTACTACAACTCATCGCAGGGTACGCTCTTCTTGCAACCTTGTCACAACACTTCCATCTCGTGCAACTCGTGGGGCAAATCGGCCGGAACTCCGAGCATCTCGATGAATGAATGTTCCGACTCGCCTGACTTCGGCCGGCCGAACACTGCGGGCAAAGACGCCTGCTGTGGAAGAGCAAGCAGAAAATTTGAACTTGGCTTTCAAGCCACAGTCATGTCACCCGCGAGGGGGCGCAAGCCTCGATCGGGGTCAGGCCGCGTCGGCTGCGAGCTGTGGACAAGCTCGACTGAGCCGCGATTGACATACGAGGAAATGTCTTCAGTCGTGACTTGCCTGCAGGCTCATAGCCTCGGCGCTCCATTGACGGGCATGCATGTTGTGGATGACGCTTGTGCGTAGCTCGGCCGGACGTCCTGTAAGTATACTAAAGTTCCGGCTTACTTGCAGAAGTCCTGCAGTCGAGCCTGCAGAAACTGCACTTCTAAGTGGCTGCAATGAGGATGTTGGCTCCTGTTGATCCAGTGGCTGGTGTGTGACCACACGTAAGTTGAGACTCTGCAGGGAGCACTGGGAGACTAGTTGACCCTGGTTCCGTCTGCTGAGCCTGCGATGTCGTTGCACAGTGACGAGAAGCGAGCCCTATGGTTCGACAACTCGCAGATGTCCTTATGACATTGGTTCCGTGGTCATTCTCGGGGGCGAACACGCTGGGGAAGCCAAATCGAGCTTTTTGGGGTACCACAACAGTCCCGACCTTTGGTCCGGGTCTATGGCTTCTTCCCCATCAGAGACATTATCACTAATTGGGTATTCTTTGTGTTCGTTGATGTTGGCCGGGATAGTGTCTTGTTATTCGTGCTGTCTGTCCTCTTGGATCGCTGTCCAAGGCTGACAGGCGGGATGCGCAGCATTGACAACGTACTCTTCCATTTCTCCAATCCTCACCTTTGCCCATGTTTGATTCGAATTGCACGTGAATAAGTCGACGGTCTTTTTCTAAGCCGGCCATAGAGGTCTGTTCCCTCTCCTCACGCCCAAATTTCGGAGAGAAGATCAGACAAGGGCATACAATACGGGATATGAGCCTCAATGTCCCTGGTCCCAACAAGTCGGTGGAAGCGCGTTGCTTGTCCCAGCCACGTCGTCTCGAATCACACGCGAGACTCAGTAGATCCTTTCGCCCAGAAAACGGATTGGTTCTCGGTCATCCGGTCCCGAGGTTACTGACCAGCCTCCATGCATGGCCTCTGCCTCGTGGCCCGCGTGGCCCAATACAGCATATGGCTCGCCCGCGGACCAGAGCCATGTCTCAAACCTTTTCCGCCTGGGCGTCACTAGGGAGTTTCCTCCCCATGATTTCTTTTTTGGAATCAACGCTCACCTCTGGATACTAGTGGCAGTGACATCTGCTTCTCCACCTCGTTGCTTTTGCGCCCGACGTGTCTGTCACGACGAGAGAGATCATACCAAGTTCGCATAAGTGACGGAACATGAAACAAGGCGCGCGTCGATGATTGCCGGCCAAGAAGAATTATTGCTTCCAGGCTTTCCAGAAAATGACACCCATCGTTGACACGGGCTTTGACGTACTACCAGGTCCTTTTGACTAACCAAGAGGGGGCATGGCCAACTTTTCAACTGCCAACATATTCTGCCATTCAACGTTGGGTCGTGGCTTGCTCGTACTCATCACGAGGCCTTGTTCCTCGGCTCTTCCTTCCACGAGTATGGGCCCTGGAAAGCTCCGTTGACACCGGGTGTGCTGTGTTTTGATGATCCAGCCAGGTGGATCGTCAGCAGGCCCCGGGAGTGGGTGCGTATCTAAAGTCACTCGAAGTGGGCACAAAGTCACCTGCCTGGGACGGTACATTTGGTAGCTGAGACGCCTGAGAGGCTCCCTACCAGTATCACCGTCAGCGGGACGAGACTGCTACTGAAATCATGCCGGACATGACGACCAGGGCAGGTCAAGCTGTGAAGTTGCGCTATTGCACTGTAGTGGCTTAACTCCATGCCGTCAATGTATCCTAGGCCCACAATGTCAACGAGTACCATGTCACCACTGCTGTGATTTGTCACAGCACAGCTTGGGAGCCATCGAACGTAGGGGTTCGCCGAGTGAACGAATGCCAATTTTTCACACGAGACTTGTGAGCTCTGATAGAAAGCGATTTGGAGGGGATGTCATGAATCTAAGCTACACGAAGTCTCTTCATGTTACTAGACAGCACGCTTAGAGAACACGCGGATTCTCTTGACTCCTCCATCGGGTATCATGGTCAACTTAACATGTGTAAAGGGCTTGTCCTGAATCTTGGAGGCATACTCGTGCTCCTGGTCCGGCCCGGTCTTGCTTGGCTCCACGACCTCCTGCCACGCTTCAGCTGTGGCCGGGGGCTCGCCGGCGCCCTTCCACTCGATCGCATCCACCTTGACCTTTTGGGGAAAGTTGCCCCTAAAGTAAGCCGTGTCGACGACAAGGCGCTGGATGAGCGCTGGCGCGCCGAGCCGGATGATAGCCCAGTCAACATGGTCTTTGCCGCGGGAGCGCTTCGTCTCCCAGCCATCACCCATATCCTTGCCCCGGCCAGGCAGGATGAGGTTGTCCTTGGTACCAAAGTGCTGGTCGCTGCACGACACGGCGACACCGCCGTTCTGGGCGGCCGCGAGGTCGAGGATGGCGTCCTTGTCGTCCGGGAAGACGGGGACTGCGTGGCCGAAGAGGCGGAAGCGGGCGATGCCTCCGTCCGGATACATGTTGAGGCGCACGTGGGTGTAGCGCTTGCCCGTGGGTTGGGCCAGCTTCCAGGCGAAGCGCTGCGAGGGCCCGCACTCGCGCAGGCCGAGGATGGGGTCCCAGCCACCGCGGGTGCCCTTCCAGGAGAGGACCTCGTCGTCGTCGAGGCTGAAGCACCCTTCGACGGAGATGAAGGGCGCGTGGTTGCCGGAGAAGAAGGCTGTGTCGACCTCGACGCCCTCAACCGTACCCGAGGCCACGCCCAGCCGGATGACAACCCAGTCGAAGGCTTCCGTGTTGTGCCGGCGCGTCTCCCAGCCGTCGTACCAGGCGCCGGTGTACACCATCTTGCCCGGCTGGTGGATGGGCGGCGTGGGCGTCAGCAGGTTCGCGGCCTCTGCAAACCACTCATCTGAGAAACCGATGACCTTGCCTCCCAGGGCGGCAGAGATGAGATCTGCCTCACTGTCAGCCCTGTGTTCGCGGTTGGTGTGATGTCTCTGGGGCGGGCATCACAGCCTCGGCGTGTTGTTTGTTGACCTCGATGGGGCCGGTCTACGTACCTATGCTGGATGAGCGGAATGTCTGGTCGATGTCGTTTGGGGCCACCGAGGTAGCCTCGACGTCGTCGAGCTTATACTGGATTTCGTCTGCCATGTTTGCCTTGAAGGTCTGTCTCTGTTGTCGTGAAGGAGAGGAGAGGCGCACAAGAAACAAGGGAGGGGGGTTACGGTCGTTAGCGACGGGCCACGGGAACTGTTGATGCGTTGTTTTGTATCTGACCTGGTGGCAGCAGGTGATAGGCGACGCCTAATGACAATAGGCTATCGAGTAATGGGCTCCGGCCCCGGCCCGGAGCGAATCGGGGGCGGCCGACGTCGCTTTGTGTGGGGCCCGGGAATGGCCAGGCTCGGTCGGCATGTCTGCGGCATGTCTGCGGCATGTATGTCTGTCTGCCTGCCTGCCCTTTCCCAGTTTGTTTGCCTGGGGCGTGCCCAGCCGGAACTGCTACTGTGTATGCCAGCCAGCCGAAAGGGACAGTGTCAGGAGAGTGCTTGGTGGGCTGGGCCAGCCGCGATTATCTCGATAATCCGAGCTCTGTCCCCCAGTGCTGATGGATGCTACCTGGATCTGCCCCGCTCGTAGCGGCCCCCATGCAATGCGTCTGGGGCTGGAGGGGGTGTGGGGGACAGTAATGCGGCAGCTCTCATAGGCCAATGGGGCCATCCCATAGAGTGCTCTCATCATTGACTTGTATGGCATCAACACAATTGTTGCCTCGCCCTCGAGGATTCTTGTCACTCTCTTGCCCCCTTGGGACCAAGACAACGGGCCGGTGTGTCCATGGGATCCGTAGCTGGGCCCCCAAACAGCTCTAAAATGCATCAGGTGTCTGCTGGTAGCGCGCAGTAGGTAGAATGCACAAGGTTGTAATTCATGCCAATGACGGTAGGTACCTATTCAGGTAGGTCGTACATACCTACCTACCGAGGTACTTAAAGCAACAGGCTCGTCCAAGCTCAAGCTCGTCTGGGATCAGGCCCCCTCTGGTCCACGCCCGTCCTGCCTCGTACGTCCGACGTTCTACCTTCCCAGGCAAACAAGCTCCAGCGTCAGAGTTGGCATCAGCCTCAGCTCCCGCCGGCGTCTTCAACTCCGGATTCCCCGACAGCCTCTTTCTTGTCTAACATCACGACACCGACACACTGCACCTGCAGAAACAAGTTGCAGAGAAGCACTGTAGAAGATACGATCATTGCTCCCATAGACGGAAGCCCGCCGACATGGCTTCGGCAACAGGATTACCAGAGCACCCGCCGGGCAGCAACCGCGAGGCAGGAGAGTCTGAGCCTCTGCTCGGCCGGCCCGGAGATGTCCTCCAGAAACCAGAAGAATCAATACTTCACAACCTTTATCGAGGTGCGCATGCGTCGCTCGATCCGCCCATCTTGCTTGCATTGCTTGACAGCTGCTGACTTATGAAACTACCCGTCTATAGGGACCGGTTGGTTAGCCCAAGGCGGCGCCATCCTGCTTGTCGCCCTCGTCTGGTCCGCCGTCTTTGAGCATCCGCCGCTCATCCCCCTCTTCAGCCCCCACCCGCTCCTCCAGAGTGTTGGCGTGCTCGTCCTGGCCGAGGCCATCCTGATTCTCCAACCAACCTGGACCGCTGGCGAGAAGGTCGTCGGCGCCCGCGCCCACGCCTCGCTCAATCTCCTATCCTTCCTGATATTCGGTGCCGGTGTCTTGATTATCGAGGCAAACAAGAGTAAGCAGACTTAAAAAAAAACACATTGGCGTGGTTTCCATCTTGGACTACATTAAATAGGAAGGGGAAGGTGTATCTTTCCGCGTGGAAGTGGCTCGCGGGACCACACCTCCCCCATACCCCCGAGCATTTTGATACTGGTTCGCCGAGCTTTAAGCGTTCATCCACTGACAAACCTGCAGTCAAGCAAGGCCCTGACAGCCACTTCCATTCAGTGCACGGCTACCTGGGCGTCCTCACAAGCGTCATCCTACTGGTGCAATATGTGTTCGGGTTCCTGATGTGGGGGGTTCCGGGCGTGTTTGGCGGTATCGACAACGCGAAGGCATTGTGGAAGTACCACCGCATCAGTGGATACCTGCTCTTCCTTCTGATCCTAGCCACCGTCATCAGCGCAGTGTGGACTGATTTCAACGTCAACGTCCTCAAGATCAGGTTGTGGGCGGTCATTGTCTCTATCGCCCTCATCGTCCTCGGCGTGTACCCGAGGCTCCATCCCAGGAAGCTTGGCTTCAGTATTGGCCGTCATTAAAACGTGCGAAGGACGAGACCGATCTCGAGGAACCGAGTGCTGTTTGGTGGTATTGGGGCGTCAAGCATATTTGTGAGGCCCTTGTGCTGAATAACGTTCGATCGACTTCGTGATGCGGTTCGCCGCTCTATTCTTTGACACATTCTGAGTTTGGGTGCTGCGAGGTCTCAACATGTCTCATTTCATACCCAAGCGGCATCGTACTTCGGGTTTGGGGGCTGCTAGCGTGTAGTGGTTGAACTTTTCGGATTGGCTTTCGATAGCGAGAGAGATACAGTCTTATACACACACACTGACACAACAATGCTGGACAGAGTGGACACTTGTGATTATTCCGCTTCACGACGCCTGGAGAGGAGCTCTATGATGACGCAGATTCATTGCTATGTTTTGAGTAAACTCCCACTTCACCAGTTGAAGGCAATGTGCCCCAATCCCTTGGAACGTGCATCTTCAGCTTGAGGCAAGGTGGACTGGCAGCACCCCCTTTGAACCTGCCAAATTGCAGAGCTGAGTTGGTTGAAAGTGCGCGGAGGATGACGGTCTCACGGTACCTAGGTAGCTCGGTGGGAGTGATCAAGCGACGAATTAGATGACCGAGTCTCTAGAGGTGGCAGTGACCAGATGTTGACCCTGGGACATGATGACAACAGGGCTCCCTCCAAGGAAGTATCCTCGTCGCCACTATGCGGGACACCTCCAGGACTTCTGGGCATTCAAGATGAGCTGTCTCGATCGCACTGTGGGTGATTGATTGACTTGGTCATCAGCTTGATACTCTTGCCCTCTCCTCTCTTCCCACGTCCTCAGGCCCGATCACAGGAACAGGCCAATGAGTGAATGCGAGGGGATCAGACTCGATCAGACACCTCCAGGAAGCCGATACCGACAAGTCACGATTGGGGGCGGAGGCAGGCCGTCGTGCAGATCACATATGACATGTGCAAGGGAAGACACTGTTCGTATGAGCTGCTCCGCAGCCATAGCTCCACGAGGAGGCCACTTGCACAGGATTTCTATGAATCATGTCTGTGATCGACATAGCTATTTGAATTTCTCTCTACCTGTTTGATGCCTGAGCGGGACCAGAGTCCGCCGTGCCGAAGTATTGGATATCCCGATCTCTCCGGAGGAAACTCTACTCATCTGCCTGATGAACACTGGTCCTCTTCTCCAGTTCAGGCACTTGACTCTGTACATAAGCTTATTTTTTCTCATGAGGCTGATTCATCATCTCTCTAGTCTCATATTCGTGACAGAACGTCCTCCATTTGATCACGGGTGGCCTTTCCAGCTTTATCTACCATCTTAGACAGTCGCAATGAGTGGTAACACGTAGGCCATGCGAGAAAACATGGTGAACTATTCGTTAAATTGGGTGATTGGCTCGTGGTTACATTGCCCTTTGGGTTGACTTGAAGGGAACGTATGTTCGATCATCTTTGACGGGGCTGCTTATAATGTGCCGGGGTCAGACTGTCCAATCCACCATTCTCTTAGGGAGGAGCAGTGCCCAGGGATTGGTGTACATATCTATTGCTCAGATGAGTTTTACCAATTTGACTGAGCGAATCGACAGCCGAATGGTTCCGGACCACGACGGAACACTGCCGAATGCTCATGGGCACGACTTGATTTCAGACGGGGCTTAGGTCATCACCGGTCAGTATCATCAAAGGCCATGCACTCATATCCATCTTTACCAGGCGTCCTGGTCACAGCATATGACATACCGCGCTCGGACGGTCCTGCGGTACGTTAGACAGCGGGGACCTTGTCTAAACGAGGTTGTAACTTGTCAAGCTTGGGGAGAGCTCTCCATTTTCTACATGGTAGTCTTCATCCTGCGAGGTCTTGCTCACTACACCACCATCTGAGCCCCTGGGACGGCTCCCAGTTGAGGGTCTGTCCGCCGAAATCCCGATGGATGGTAGTGAAAGTTTGCCAGGACTCGGGATGGTGTCGACCAGGGTTTGTTCCCAGTTATTGTTGGACATACACATTTTGGTGCCCTGCCCGGAGATGGAATTGAGACTCCGGAGACAACGCCAGGCACATAACCTCGAAGATGAAACCTTCCCTGGTGTATTCCTCCAATGTTCGATAGCTGAGCGACTTCCCGTGCGGGATGTGGTCGGGTGCAGAACAGGGATGCGGAGGACAAACCGATAGTCGCAAGGGCTTAAGTCCTCTTGCCGTGCATGCCAGGCTCCTGATTGATCATGCGAATACTCACCGCTTTAAGGGCGGTGAATTCCAACTGAGAAACCTCCACGCGATGGTAATAACCGGCGATGAATAGGTCATCGATGCCTTGCCCCGCTGATGCCTGTGTGCCCTCTCAACAAAATGTGAGGACAAGACACATATATTTTTCAATTGGGTTTCGCAACACCCTTCCGGATTACCAGGGAAGCCGACGTGAAGGATGCCGATTCCTCAAATCCCCGCAACAGGTTGTCGGTGTCGTCAGAGTTGAAGCCTGATACCCTCCACTTCCCAACTTTCCGACCACTTGCGCCTTGATCCAGGAGCAAATCTACCTAGGTATTCGCATAGTGATATCGTACTGGGCATAGGAAAGGTGTGTCCTTCGTCCCGGAAGGCCGTGAAGTTTTTTTTCCTTTCGCAAGACGCGGTGAAGCTATTGCCCTGACCCATTTCCCGTTTTCTGGCTGGATCCCGGCGATAACGGCAGAAAGAGAGGGCTGTCTCCGATTTGTGTGGCCGGGCCAGCTCAAACAAAATCGGCACAGGTCGCGGCCGGTGGGGGTTGGGCCAGGGCGTAGATTTAGGGGTTCATTTCCGAGGTGATCTTGGAACATCAGAAATGTCCCCTCCAGATCGCGCGGGATCACGACGATTGTGCGGCGGGAGGCGATCCGGCGCAATGTTTGTGTCCCCACCCTGGATTACATGCTTACCCACCGCTTACCTCGCGCTGACCCTCCCTCCTGCCACGCTGCAAAGGATGGGCCGTGTGAAGGAGGAGTGGGAATACAAGGCGGACAAGTGCCCTGGGGCCAGGTAGGCTAAGGACCGGAGCCGCAGGGGGGCCGCAGCGGTTCCGTGATGAAGGCTTCTTCTGGCTAGACCCCCTGGTGGGGGCAGAAGTTGGCCGGAAGGAAAGATGTGGTTCAGTGCGTGCCTGCGGCAGAGGAGGAAGAGGGTTGCAGAGGCCGAGACGTCAGACCACGCTCATTTGCACAAACAAGAAACTGTGTCGCAGTGGGGGCCCCCGGGAGGATCGGTCTGTTGGGAAGGCTGCTCGAACCTTTCGAAGTTCTCGCAATCGGCCGTGGAGAAGCGAGGCTGTCACAGAGAGAGAACATGGCTCCCCGCCGTGGGATTCCCGGCCGAGCCTTGAGCCTTGGATCTCTGCCGAGCGCCTGTCCAGTAACCGGACATTGGACCGGGTACAGTGTTTCATGCGCGATACCATCATCGCCTGTCGCTGGCCCTCTTGCCCGCGTCTGCAGCAGCTGCAGCAACGGCGAGGCCTCAACGGCGCGCAACGGCGGCAACCGCTTGCAATTGAATCAACGATGAGGCACATGCATCGGTTTTCTGTTATTCGAGCGGCTCTCCGTCCCGACGTCTGTTCAGCTGCGGAGCTGACTCGGACCCACCTGGTATTTCTCATCCGGCAGCTATGGGAGAAGGTCGTGTCCCAGACACTGTGAGGCGCACACGTTTTTCGTGCGCGTGCTACATTGTCATCCTGCCCCAGCCGGTACGTACAGGCATCCTAAACAGTGCTGTGCCTGGGTGTATCCCAGTGACGTCTGCGCTACGTCATCCCTGAAGTTTCTCCATATCCGGCAGGGACTGCCGCCAGGGACCCCTTTTTACAACATGGTCTAGTCCGGTACGTAATGTCCAATCCACTCCATGTACAATGCTGTGCTACAGTTTGACCGCGCAGTGCCCAGAAGGCACAGTACTTCGCGTCGACGCCCGTTGTGCAACCAGGGCGTCGGTCCCACAGCATTGGTGACAACAACCCACCCCTCGTCTCCTTTTTTTTCTTGTCAACATCGCTCTGCTGGCTTGCCTACCGGCCATCCCCAGCGCAACCACCACCTGGCGACTCGGGCTGGGATCGACAGTTGCAAGAAGCAATATGGTTTTCTGGCGAAACGTTCGACGAACAGACTGAAAACCTACATCGGCCATCCCCTTGGACGGCATCTTCAAGCACATTGCGTGTATTGTGTTGTTGGTTTTGATCTCGACGGGACGGCGAGTCAGTGTCATCCAAAGACTCAATGCGCTTGAGAGGCTGCCTGCACGCCTGCCCTGCGCGGGAGAGCCCTCCCGTCAGGCACACCCTATACAAATGCATTGCTTGTGGTTGCAAGGTGGACATGTCGTAGTTCGCAGAGCCGTGGTTATTAGAACCAACTTTGTCGATCCCACGTGCGCTGCCCTTGTCCTTGGCCCTGGCATCGTAGTAATGACAACTCGACGGGTCGCTGGAGCTCGGCAAGGCGGCTTCCCCTCTCAGCCGTGTGAACGATGTTGAGCTTATTGAGCGACTGAGAGGTGTGTCGACAGTTGTTCTTGTTCATGAGTAGGTGAAGGTGACGACTCCAGACGGCTGGCCGTGACCCCGTGACCCTGATTGGAGCCGGGTTGCCGTTGCTCAAGAGTGCTGGAAGTACATAGAAAATGTGGACGGTTTCCCCATGTTCTTTGGACCTCCTTGGACGATCCTCCAGCGGCTATCCTGAACACCGGCATCTGCTCTGCACAGGAGCTGTCTCCCAGGCTCGGGGAGCTCCGTTGTGACCAAAGGTGGCCACACATGAAGCATGGCTGTCTCGCGGTAGGCGTTTGACTGCCTCCCTACACGCGTAGCAGGGAGGCCAAGACGGCGAGAAGCTCACAGGCGGATGGCTACTGTGTGCCGGCTACTGGGTGGTCGGTAGTACCTCAGTACCCAGGTAGTTTGCATAGGCGAAACAGGGAAGGGAAGCCTCAGAAACCTTGGACAGGGCGGCAGAGGACCCACAGCCGCGAAAAACCTCCAGCGCCAGCGCCAGCACCAGGGCGACCTAGTGTCCTACTCTGGATTAGCTTGCCTGTGGTGGTTGGTCTGGAGGGGAGGATGTTGTCCCAAATTCGAATAGCATCCCGCCTGGGCCAGGAATTGCTTGAACGGCACTCCGTTATGCGGTGCCAGCCCCGTAGCAAAATAACAATAGGCGCCGTGGTGATTTCCTCAGATGGCCTGGAGCGCGTCTGTCTGTGCCCCCAGCAGGCCAGGCGAGAGCAGCAGTGTGCAATTCTGCAGTTCTGCAATCTGAAAGACACTGATCCGCGGGTCGAGGTTGAAATGAGTGGCGGCTGCCTCCTCTCCAGCCGCCCGTGCTGCCCTGGCCCTGCCCTGTGGTGCTGTGGTGCTGTGGTGCTGTGGTGCCGTGGTGCTCTTTCCCCCGTTCCTCTTTTATTTTTAACAGAGCAGCCGCACGCCTACGTCATACCGACCACACCCCCAAACCACCCGCACTGGCTGGTTGCCCGTCCTGTTCAGTCAGGTTGACCCTGGACGTGCTTCCCGTCTCCCAGCTGCAATTGCTTGCTGTCTGTATTGCAAGGCCCGGCTTACCTGTCTGCCAGTCTGCCCGTCTGCCTTTACTCGTTTGGTCATCGTTCGTTCGTACCTCGCCCTGCCTCTGCGAAACCGACAAAGCCAGTCTCAAATTCCACTTTTGCTGCCGCCGTCAGCTGCCTCAGACTTGATTTGCCTGTAGCCTCTGCTTTTGCCTTGGCCTCGCCCCGCCCTGGCTCTGCATCACCTCGCCTTCTGTCCTGGACTGACTGGTCTTCTGAACCCGTGTTGAATTCTACTCCCACGGTATCCTCCCGACCTCCTTGCCTAGTTTTGCCAGGTGCAAATCCCGTCGTGCGCGCCCCTCACCCCCCTTTCCGCCTCGTCGCAACGACTTCTACGTGCATGCTGTAGAGCGACCACGACCACGACCACCCAGTTGCGACCACCAGACTGCCGCGCCCGCTACTTCAGACTCTCCCCGACGCCATTCCAATGGAACAGCTCCTATGAGGCATGCCAAGGTCGAATCCAAGCGCTGAGGACCGGGACAACCAGTTCGACAGGCGCTCGTCCAAATCTCTGCCGGCACCTTCGTCCGAGCCGCACGAGAACCAGCCTGGACACTCAGATGCGTCGCCGACGTCGCAAGGAAATGAGCGAGCCGTGATGTCAGATCGCCCCAAAGCCGCAGGAGAGGGCAAGCAGCCTTTGCAAGACCCGAGGATTTTGGCCTTCAGCAGGAGCGCTTCTGGCCATGCTGGTGGCAGCGGGAAGTCGGTCGGAGGACCTGCGTCCCATGCCCGGGAGCAGCCGAGCAGCAGCAACCTCGAAACTGCACGTGGCAGTGGTGATGATGGGGCAAAACCGCCTGAGCCCAGCTCCCCCAGGTCCTCCAAGGACTCTGCCAGCCAGCTCAGCCAGTATCGCGAGAAGCCGACCAGGGAGATCCAGCGGCAGGGTCTAGGCGCAAAGCCTACCCAAGCTCCGGCTCAACCACAACACAGGGTCTCGCCTATCCTCGAGGACAGCGCTTCCGCCTCCGCTGCCGCCTCCGCTGCCGCGACCAACACACCCAGCCCCATGGTGTCGTCTGGGCCTTCTACGGCGTCAACTAATGCCTCGACAGAATCTAATCAAACCATCAGGGGCGGTGTCACTCCTGGCTTCGTGGCCAAGACACCGTCGTACCCTTTCCCCCGGATGGCCAGCAATCCTGGATATATTCCTTCATCCTTGCACAGGCCTTTCACGACGCTGTCACCGACCGGACAATCGTACGACATGTATTCCATGTCCGTGGTGGGAACGCCCAACCATGGCGCCACTCGGCCATATGATAAGATCTTGTCTAACCCTTCAACGCCTGCTTCTACGATAACATTTCAGCCCACTGGTGCCGTCCACCCAGGCGATGATCCGGACTTTCCCACCCCGAATCTCTACGAGTTGTCATTGATGTTGTCGGCTGAGCCGGGCTTGGAGGCCTGGTGGAAGACTGTCGTGCATATCATGACAGTCTGCTTCAAAGCTGAGAGGCTGACGTTGTCTGTACCGGCTGACTCGACTGACCTGGAAAACGTTCCCTGGGGCCAGAAAGCAACCTACAATGCACGGCCAGAGGATAGCTTGAGCATGGAGTATATGGCAAGGGGCAGTAGTCTTGTGCCCAGCAGCATGGGTGACATATCTGAGGTTCTGTCGCCAGCAGACGAAGACACCTTGCGCTTACAGTCTCCAACACGTCCTCACATCCATACTCGCCATTCTTTCACGGCATATGAGGAGGAAAAACAAAAGGACACCACATCTGCCAAGCCCCGGCCCTTGTTCAAGCGACCAGCCTTGTTAGCCAGGAGCAAGAGCACGTATCCTGAGACTTCAATACCGCACATGGGATTGAACCAACAAGCCTTGGAAGAACACAACGCGGAAGCGCCCGAGCTGACCGGTGGGTGGGATGCACCGGCACCGGAGAAGGAGATACAGGGGAGGGTTTTTGAACTGCTGCAAGCTTTGGACTACGAAGCGGATCCGCTGATCGACCATCACGGTGTGACAAAAGTGCTAGAACGAGGGCGCGTCATTGCCCTGACGCGAAGTTATCCATACCTTGAGGACGTGTCCCAGACCAAAGCCGCAGACAACAAAGCGCCTGGCCGCACTCACTCGCCGGAGGGCCTCAGAAAGAAGAGCAGATGGATTCGGCACGACTCCTCCACGAAGCTATCAAATATCCTCAGCTCAGCTCATCCCATGAGTCGTCATCCTAATGAGAGGAGAGCCACGCAAAACATTGACAAAATGATCTCTGAAGGGGAGCCCAGACGGCCGCCTACCCCGAAATACGAGGAGTATGAGCAGGCACCCCCCTCTCCCTGGTCGCAATCGCCGGCTCCCTCACCTGCAATCCGTGCCGAGCCAAAGGACAATCCCTTCTTCACCGAAGCTGTTGTCGATGAATCATCTTTCGATCCCACTCAGACGACACCCGACTACAACGCAATTGGCCCACAGGAGGCCATCGGGGTAGACAATGCTTGGACTGTTCTACATATTCCCCTGAGACACCCGCTGCTCTCGAAGCCATCTAGCGGGTTCAAACTGGACACCACGCTTATGGAGCAGAGGTCGTCACGCCGCGGGAAGGAGAATGCTACAGACACTGAGAAAACCATTGACCCTGATACGTTCCGCAGAGAGAAGCAAACCCCTGTGGCCATCCTGTCCATCCTCAGCCCCACGATACCTTACCCGTCCAATCTTCGCTACTCGTTGGAGCATCTTTCACCTCATCTGGCAACATCATTCGCGCTATGCCGCCACTATAGCAACTTGGAAGCTGAGGTCAGCAGAATGCACCACCGGAGGCCAAGAGTCTCTGGATTTGGCGCCGTGGATGCCGAGGGCCGGCCGATCACGGACCCAGCGATCATTAACTACGCAGCCCCCGAAGAGGCTGGGGAGAATTCTTTGGCTGGAAGCATGACGAGTCCGAGTGAGTACTCCACGCAGTCGCGAAGCGTAACGGGCACTCCTGGGGGTACACCAGGCTGGGAGTCCGCTGGCTTTGGGACCATGATGGACAAGCGACCCCCGGTATCGAGCCCCGCTCCTGCGGGCGGTGACAGCTACTTCACAACCAAATCCAAAGCGAATAGCAAGCCTGAATTGTCCTCTTCGATACAGCACCGGGTCAGACGCAATTCTAGGAGCAGCACGACCTCAGAGAAGCGTTCCTCCCTCCGCTTGTCTGGTGGAATCCCAATGGAATCCGGACATTTCAGCCCCGACATGAACGAGGATGACACGCCTGCGGAATCTGCAACCAAGGCAGCAGAGGACCCCAGCCAAGCAGCCTCCACGAAGAAGGTAACAGGAAAGGAAGTATCGTCAGAAAGCAAGGAGGACAAGCAAGCCGAGACCAAGGGAGCTAGGACGTCGTTCCAGACCCCTCACCGCCATGTCAAGCTCCATTCTTATGGAGGAGATTTTGCCACGACCTTCCAATCATTGCCTCCAGGCTCGACCATTCCTACGAGGAGCACTCCATCTCGAGCTGATACCATGCCCACAAACACCTCCGAAATGGCTCTGCCTACGGACAAGCTGAAGGACCTCATCTTGGATTCCATACCAGCGCAACTCTTTGTGACTCTGCCACGGACTGGCGAGATTGTCTGGGTGAACAGTCGGTATCTTGCCTACCGTGGTCAGTCTCTGGCAGAGCTCCATGCGGATCCCCATGCAAGCTTTCACCCAGATGATCGTGAGACCTATCTCAAAGCGTGGGGTCGCGCAGTAAAGACGAGCACGGACTTCCAAATGAACGTGCGGATCCGCCGCTTTGATGGGGCTTTTCGATGTTTCTCGGCAAGGGTCGTCGCCTGCAAGAATAAGCGTAACGAAATTGTATATCACCTGGGCTCATACACGGACATCCATGAGCAGACCATGGCAGAGCTCAAGGTTGTCAGGCAGCAGGAGATTGAGGCCTCTGAAGCCAAGTACAGGTTCCTCGCGAATTTAATCCCGCAAATCATTTTCACCGCCACTGAGGATGAGGGCATAACCTTTGCCAATGAGCAGTGGCTTGCTTACACTGGGCAGAGCGAAGACGACGCTCTAGGCTTAGGATTTATGGACTATGTGCACCCTGAGGATTTGGCCAAATGTCGGATACCTTCGGGCAAGCACCCGACGACGACGCCCCTCGGTCGGGCGAAGAAGGGCAAGAAAACCCAAGGAGGGGAAAAAGCCAACAAACCATCCGACCTTGCGACCCCGAAGAACACCCCCCTTGCTGAGAGCAACATACGGGGTGTGCATCACCCGCTTTCTCGACAGAATAGCTCGAGTAGCGACTCGGTCTATGAACTCCCCTCTGCAAATCTGACGGAGCTGGCCAAGGACGGTGTTGTCAAGGTCGGAACGGATAGCAACGGCAGGTTATCATACTCCACCGAAATCCGACTTCGTACAAAGACTGGTGAATATCGCTGGCACCTGGTCCGCTGTGTTGAAATCGACAATATTGGGATCGGAAGCAGCTCCTACTTCGGTTCGGCAACAGACATCAATGACCACAAGTTGCTCGAGGCGAAGCTGAAAGAGGCCATGGAATCGAAGAGCCGTTTCCTGAGCAACATGTCGCACGAAATCAGAACGCCTCTGATCGGGATATCGGGTATGGTCAGCTTCCTTCAGGACACCACTTTGAACGAGGAGCAGCGAGATTACACAAACACGATCCAAACCAGCGCGAACAGTCTGCTGATGATCATAAACGACATCCTCGATCTTTCGAAGGTGGATGCCGGCATGATGAAGCTCAACCACGAGTGGTTCCATACGCGTGCTCTGATCGAAGACGTGAATGAGTTGGTCTCGGCCATGGCTATCGCTAGGAGGCTGGAGCTAAACTACATAGTCGAGGAGGACGTTCCCGTGTGGGTCAAAGGCGACAGAGTGAGGATCAGACAAGTGCTCCTGAATGTCATCGGCAACGCAATCAAGTTCACCGACACCGGTGAGGTATTCAGCCGATGCAGGGTCAGGACCGACGCATCGGGACTCGGTGAACAGCAAGTCATGCTTGAATTCGCGGTGATTGACACTGGAAGAGGCTTCACTGAAGAGGAGTCGAAACTCATCTTCAAACCTTTCAGCCAGATTGATGGCAGCAGTACAAGAGCCCATGGCGGTAGCGGTCTTGGACTCGTCATCTCACGACAGCTTGTGGAACTCCACGGCGGAAAGATGGACGGCACAGCTGTGCCGGGACGGGGCGCGACCTTCACATTCACGGCCAAGTTCAGCCTGCCGACCGCAGATGACCACCCCGATGTACCAGCGAACCCAGAGCTGCCCAAGACTCCTGCTGTTCTCGAGGAGATCCCCACTCAGCCATTCCGGCAATTCACCATCACAAAGCACCGTTCGTCCTCAGCTGTAAGCCCGAGCCAGGCTGAGCAAGAATCTTCCCCTGCGGTTGCATCTAGCGGAAGCTCGAACCCGTCCGTGACGTCGACTGGGACACGTGTCACAGGAAGATCGTCAATCTCGTCTGTAAACGTCGGCTTGGCCAGGTTCAGCGAAGCCGCTAGGGCCAGTGGGCAGGATCTCACCCAGATGAAGTTGGAGATGCCCTCGGGGCGAACTTCACCTGGACAAACGCCAACTCCTGAGGACACGGGCAAGGTCGTAACCGCGAAGGAGTTTCGGCCGCCGATGTTCTCGATCCTAGTGATCTGCCCTCAGAAATACAGCCGCGAAGCCACTACGCAGCATATCGAGATGACCTTGCCGAAGGATGTTCCTCACCAGATCACGGCACTTGTGAGTGCTCAAGAAGCTAAGCAACTGATCAGTCGTGATGACCCGGTCATCTTCACACACATACTCATCAATCTCACCTCATCCGAAGAGGTCCTAGCATTGATAAGTGAGATCAGTAGCTCCACTTTGTTAACCAAGACAAAGGTGGTTCTGCTGTCTGACTCCATCCAGCGACAAGCCCTGACCAAGCTTGTCGAGGACAGCAATCTCGCCGACGTGGTCTCCGACAGCCGTGTCACCTATGTTTACAAACCAGTGAAACCATCGCGCCTGGCAGTCGTGTTCGATCCAGCCAAGGAGGGGGATATGAGTGTGGACCGTAATCGTTCCACTGCTCAGCAGATAGTCGAGACGCAGAAGAAGAGTTACCAGGAGGTTGAGAAGCGAATGGGCAATAAGGGCTACAAAGTACTACTTGTCGAAGACAACCCGGTGAACCAGAAGGTCCTCAAGAAGTACCTGATCAAGGTTGGGTTGGAGGTCGAATTGGCTGCGGATGGCGAAGAGTGCACAAACAAGGTATTCGGCCATGACCATGGCTTCTATTCCTTGATACTGGTCAGTACCGTGACCCTCCCTCGCTGCCGTGACGCTTTGGAATACTAACATCCGGCCAGTGCGATCTTCACATGCCCCGAAAGGATGGCTACCAGGCGTGTCGTGAGATCAGAGTCTGGGAAGCCAAGAATAAGCATGGCCACCTGCCCATCATTGCACTCTCTGCGAACGTCATGTCTGACGTGCAGGAGAAGTGTGTCGAAGCAGGCTTCAGTGACTATGTCACGAAGCCAGTGGACTTCATCGACTTGTCAACAGCCTTGTCAAAATTCTTTTGAGCCTGAAACATGGGCGAGAAACCAGGCATTATCGGATGTGGCAGATGCGACAACAAAGACACAGTAAACGAATAGATGTCGCTTGCATACTACCGGCGTTACCATCGAGGTAGTTCTATCTACCAGACAGCATCATACGCTTGTGGCCAAGGAGTTCACGCAGCGAACCAGCATATTTGATTTCATCTCTTTTTTTTGTATAAACTCCCCTGATACCAATTCACACCAAATTCCATTTTCTCTTCTCCGATTTACCAACCCGGATACCAGGCCAATAGCCGTTGTCGAAGCTGGGGGAGACACGTGACCCATTTGGGGGGGGGCACAAGCAGCATGAAGGAAGGGGGAAGGAATGCGCATCGGCAGTCAACGGCAATTTCAGTTCCAAACGTTATCACGCACGTTTGCGGGGCTTTAGAGGGGCGGCGTGTTGCGAGATTGGGGTTCAACTTCCATCATGGGGTGCCACAATGTCTTGTTCGGCGAGGTTTTCAGGTTGGCCTGCGTCGGTCTTCATCCTGCTACAGGTACTCCTAGGGTGAGGCAGCAGGGACGGCTTGTCTTGCCACCAGCCGTCGACGGCAGGCATAATTGATGTTTCTCGCCTAGTCTGGGCTGGAGACTGGCCATCCTGCGCTTTCCCCAGCGCTTACTGATTCTTCAAGGAGTCCTTGATGGGAAATCATTTCGGAGTTACAGGAGGCTGGGATCTGGGACTGAAGGAGGATTGGAGGTTTCGGGCGTGGGGGGACGGTCTTGTTTCTTCGGCGATGCGGAAAATGTTAATGAAATTTGGTTCTCCATTCTGAAACCCCCTCTGCGTTCTTGATTCTCCGCTGAGGTTAGGTGTTGTTCCCCGTGTCCGGAGGCCGAGAATCGGAACATAACGATGCCGTCGTACAATAAATAGATCTTAGTGCGTCGCATGCGGCGCGTGAGAGTTGTCTTTGGATATCCGGGCCAAGCAGTCAACATCGAGATGCATTTTAAAAATTCGTGCAGTATTCATAACGACGTGTTGTACTTGTCTCATTCTACTCGTGTCCTTCTGGGCAATGCTCTCGTCATCTATGCATGTGCTGTGCCAACGGGTGCTAATCAATCTGGCGGCGATGGTGGTATCTCCTCCGCGAATATGCAAACCTTCCCATCCTAGCCCAGAACGCCGAGTATCCAAAAAAGTAATGCCTTTCTGTATCACTGTTTCCCTAGTACCAGTAAGCCCCGGGGTCGGATTTGTACAGCATCACGTGGGGCTCAGTAGACGCTCCCCTTGATCGAGCGGTCCTCCCTCTCAGCTCTGTCGATCTCGGCGTCGGACATTTCATCCGCATCATCCTCATCGTTTCCCTTCTCGCGCTCGTCGTCTGCGTGCTCGTTCTCGTTGTTGTGCTCGCTCTGCTGATGATGGTGCTCCTCGCAGCAGCCGGAGCTGCTACTCACTGGCGAGTCGCCCAGCCTGTTGGCCATCGTCCCACGTCCCATCCCTGACTGGTCCCGTTTGCCACTGCCGGGCGCACCGTCCCCATCGCCGTTGACGCTCATCTCGGCGACGCGTGACGTGACAACCTTCAGCCCTAGGCTGCTCTGCTTGCGCTGCCTGGCCCTGTCGTCCTCGGACGAGTCCATGTCACTTCCGGCACAGGACGTCTGCCCACTGTGCGTGCCGCCAAAGTCCCGGCCTCTCGCGGACAGCAGCGGTAGTATAGCCATTGGGGTCTTGCCGTTAGCCGGTGGGCTCTTCATGTCCTGGGCGCGGAGGCGATCATCCACAGAGATGAAGCTCGGGGTTCCGTCTGGGCTAGAGACAGTCTCGTCGCGGGCCTTGGCCACGTCTATCTGCGGCGTGCGGTTGCGTTCACGCTCAACGTCAGAAGATGAGTCATCGTCTTCGGACTGGAAGCGCCTCGCCGCTGGGCGTCGGGCTCCCAGATTGGACGATGGCGTCGATGTGCCGTTTGTGGTTGGCGGCGTCGCAAAGCCAAGAGCAGCCAGGGAGGAACTGGCGCTGACAGTTGTCGTCACAGGCGACGGGGCTGCGGAGAGGTTAGGATGTACCGAGGTACCATCGCGATGTACGAGGTCGGCAAGGGCGGAGCGCAACCGGAAGGACTTGTCGTGGGAACAGCCATTGGGACAGCCACCCCATCTCCGTGGTGGCTTCATTGGCGACTCTGCAGAGAGTGCCTTGTCGAGCTTGGATGTGTCCTTGGTACCTGGGGTGCCCGTGTCGGCCTTTTCCCTCTCCCTCTCCTTTCCTTTCTTTAATGCCCTTTCCTTGCGCAGTTCCGACCACGTACGAAGTTTGTTCTCGAGCACGTATTTGCCGCTCTCCTGCTTGTTCATGATGAGGAGCTCGCAGTGATTGATATTCCGCAGGTCTTCGAAGTACTCGACGCTGAAGTGGTACCATTTCATGAGAAAGACGCGAGACATCAAACCATGAGTTACTGTTGAGAGTCGTGGTCAGCTCCTTGCTTGGAGTGTACGAGGTCAGATGTGGACCCACCTAGAACACACACGCTGGCGAAGTCGTCCTCGCCAAACTGCCTCCAGAGACTCTCGTTGAAGCCACTGATACGGTCGTAGGCATCCGCAGCGCTCTCGCCGTTGGGTATCCTGTAGAAGAAGTGACCATAGTCGGCACGCTCCTGCCACATCCTCTCCATCTCGGCGGAGCATGGCTGGAAGTTGCCGAAGTCCTGCTCGCGAAGCCGGGGCTCTTCGTAGACCTTGATGTTATTCCGCTTGAAGGGTGAGGGCTCCGCCTCGTCTGAGGTCAACGTCGCCAGGATCCCCTCGGTGGTTTCCCTTGTGCGGCGGTAGGGCGAGGTGAAAAAGTGCAGGGTGTCGTCGGCGCGGAGCATCTTGCGCAGGCGCCTGCCGGCGTCGTAGGCCTGTTGCCAGCCATCTTGGGTCAATTTGACGCGGTGGTCAGGTATGGTCTGGTGGATCTCTCGGTTCTCTGCAAAGGGGCGAGGGCTACGTCAGGGTGCTGTGGTTGTGGGCCGGGGTAGAAAAGTAGGGGACCGGGGCTCCGACTTACTATTTCCCTCGGACTGGGCATGCCTGATAAGGATGATGAGCCGAGGCTTCGCCATGGTCAGCTTGCTTGCCTAGCCAGGAAAGGTTTGGCCAAGTAGTGTGCAGTCGAGGCGAGGCGAGGCGAGGCGAGGCGAGAGACAAAGGCGAAGGCGGAAATATATGTATGTACACGGAGCGAAGATATATAAGGCACAGGAGGGGAGGAAAAGCAGGCTGGTTGCAAATAGATGGGTGGGTGCCCAGGTGGAGCAGGGGAGGGGGGATATATATTGCTCAGGGGCAAGAGGCGGTGATCAGTGCCGTTATTTTTGAGACAAAGGCAGTGAGTGTGATATCGAGGGAGGCAAGGCCAATCAATGTCAATGTCAGGCTGTGTGTGGGGGAGGGAGGAGGGAGGCTTGTGGACAAAGGGCAGTGTGCAGAGAGGCAAACAGAGACTTTGGGCTAGCGGGTTAGAGGGGGGGGTGATAGGTTCAAGGGTTGGCTTGTCTTGGAATGTGTACCCCTTTGCGCTGTGGACGGACAGGAGCCATCCGGCCGAGTCTATATAAGTCCAAGGTCGGTTTTGTTTGGGCAGATGAAAAATGTTGGGACGGATGAGACGTGAAGGTGGCAGGTCCGTCTGTGGGGGGGGGGTTGAAGCCTATTGATGGGATGACAGAGACGAATGAGCTGGTCTTGGTTTGTCTGTTGGACGGTGCGGATGGCGTGGTCTGAGACGGGATCGTCGTGGTGCTAGCGGTTGGCGATGGCCTGAGGTAGAGAGAGGGACGTGGACGGTGGACGGTGGACGGTGGACGGTGGACGGTGGACGGTGGACGGTAGACGACGACGAGGGAAAATGTTCAGAGGAGCGGAGTAGTGCGGAGTGCAGAGTGCAGAATGCAGACTGCGCGTATGGTTTGGTGGTACCAAGGCTAAGGGACCTCGAGCGGGAGAGGCGAATAAATTCTGGCCTGGTGCGACTCTGGGTTGCTTGTCATGCGGGAGTGGGTAGTCTGGTAGTGCGGGCTAGGGGCACGAGGTAAGGGGGTGCTTGCCCTCGAGTTCCCTCTTGCCGCCGTTCGGAGTTGCCCCTGGCCAGTTTCGATTTCCAACTCTATTGTTGGCTGCCGGCCAGTCTCGCTAGCACTGGCGACAAGGCGCAGTGCATACAGCATACGTACGATGCGTGCTGTTGCCGTCATGGCCAAAGTCCGGAGCAACGGATCGCATCATTCTGGCCCGGCATCATGCTCAAATAACCTCGCTAATCTAAGGCTGAGAGGGCTGGCTGGGAGGAGCCGGCAAATCGGGTAGGCTAACGATCCACACACCCTTAGCCTTCAAACCCGTCAACCCTCTCTGCTTTGTTTCAATCTCCGTTTCGTTTTCAGCCTGGGCAGTCATGACTGGAGGCCATGGCCATGTCCATGTCCACGACCATGTCCATGTCAGCGGTCTGCCAAGGGGAGCTGCCGTAAGAACAAACCACAAATCACAAATCACAAATCACAAATCACAAATCACAGCATCCAGCCTTTACTGTGCTTCTGCTGCGAGTCCCCAGTACAGACCAGACTGCCTAGACAACGAGTCACGGTTCGCAGGCCAAGCACAAGGCGGCAGATGCGCTAGGTGCGGGGGCAGCGTGCGCGGCTATCTCTCGCCCTGGGCCCTCATAAGCGCCCAACACACGCACTGATGCATATGCACCCATGCATGTTCATCCGCCGTCGTGCACGCATAACCTTGAGACCATTCTTTCTGCCTGTGTGAATGGGAAGGGACACATGCAGCCCCCCGCCCCAGCCCGAATCAGCGCGCAGTACACTACTCCCTAAGCTCCCAGGCACGGGCCGAGGCGCTCGTTCAATTTCCGCCGCCCGCCGCCGCTCCCAAATTCTCACTCATCGGCCAACCTGACCGTCCAACGTCTAGCATCTGCCTACCCTCGCCTGCCCTCGCCTGCCCACCTGATCCGACCACCCATCCCACCCAAAGCGATTCAGCATAGTGCAGCTGTGCATGCAACTGCATCGCACCGCATTGCAGACCAAGCCTGCTGACCACGCAACTACCATCACCAGCAACAGCCCACGCCAACCCCCCCTCGCAACCATGTCAGGCACAGGCCCGGAATCGATGCCCACCTCCGCGGACCCCCGCTCGAAGCGTCCCGTCAAGAAGCGCGCCCTCAGCCCCGCCTCCGCCCAGGCCAGCCAGCTCGAGGCACTCTTCGCCCGCCCCGACCAGGAGATCCGCGTCCCGCCCTCAGGACCCGGCCAGGACCCGGCCCGACGCCTGCCTCTGCCCCCGGAGATCGTGACCAACGTGCAAGGTTCCTCAGCCGGTGCGGGCTCCGGAGAATTCCATGTCTACAAGGCCGCCCGGAGGCGCGAGTACGAGCGCCTGCGCATCATGGACGAGGAGGTGCGCCGCGAGGCCGAGGCCCGCGAGTTTGCCGACAAGAAGTCCGAGGCCGAGCGCAAGGACGACGAGAAGACGCGCCGGAACCGCGAGAAGAGGGAGAAGATGAAGGCTAGGAAGGAGAAGGCCAAGGCTGCCGGCCAGAAGAAGGGCTCCGGCGCTGCCGGCGGCGGTGGCGGCCTCAGGCCGAGGCAGGACGGGGCCACGAAAAATGAGGGCCAGGACCAGGACGGCAAGCCAGAGAATGGTATTAGCAATGCGGATTCCAAGGGCGACCGCTCCGCCGCCGCCGCGGCAGCGACCGCTCCGGGGCTGGTCATCCACGACGACGACTGAGAGAAAGGTCGGAGCAACCGCAGATCACGCATACAAGAGCAACTCTACAGTTCGCAATCCACAGAGGAGACAGGCATTCCAGCCCGGGGTGCTTGCAATTATGTGTTTTCCTCTACCTGGACCAATGTCTATGGGGTTTTAATACACAGGGTATGATTTTGCCAGTACATCTCCACTCACTATAATGCGCGCCTGGTCTAATCTCACACTTCCTCAGTAAGCTCAGTCATCGCCACCGCCCGTACCGACACCTTGTGGCGCCTTCTTGGCCGAACAGATGTCGTCGACACGCAGCAGGAGGCAGGCGGCCTGTGAAGGAAAGATGTCAGCTTGGCCAGGATGTTCTGGGGAGCAGGGAATGGTAGATGGGTAGCAGGTAGCTCTTCCCAAGTCGTCCTGAAATACATACCTCGATCGCCGTCTTGAGACTCTGCAGCTTGATAGCCTGGGGCTCCCACACGCCGTACTCCTTCATGTCGGCCAGGTTGCCCGTGTCGCCGTTGATGCCCCAGGAGCTCTTGCCCTCGGCATGCTTGGCCCGGAGGTCTGTCAGCACGCGCACGGGGCTTGCGCCCGCGTTCTGAACCAGCGTCCGGGGAATGACCTCGAGCGCATCGGCCACGGCCTTGTATGGCCACTGTTGAACACCCTCGATGCTCTTGGCCTTCTGGCTCAGCCTGACAGAGACGGCCATCTCGGTCGCACCACCGCCGGGACACAGGCGAGGGTGGAACATAACGTTGCGCGCCACACCCATAGCATCCTGGAGGTTGCGCTCGATCTCGTTGAGGACGTCCTTGGACGGGCCGCGGAGAAGGACGGTGCAGGCCTTGGGGTCCTTGCACTTGGTGAGGAAGGAGAAGTACTCGTCGCCAATCTTCTCGATCTCGAAGAGGCCACACTTGGTGCCGACGTCAGACTCTTGCAGGTCTTCCACCCGGTTAACGATGGTGGCGCCCGTAGCACGCGCGATTCTGTTGTTGTCCGTCTTTCGCACACGACGCAGGGCCGTGATATTTGCCTTCACGAAGTAGTGCTGTGCCAGGTCTGGCATTCAATCATCAGCAATAGTCTCTGAATGAAATAAAAATCGTCCACAAGGGCCGGCACTCACCAGACACGCCCTTCTCGGTGATAACGAGATCGGGCTTGACGGCCAGGATCGCGTCGCACATTGCCTTGACTTGCTCCTCTTCAATCCGCAGGACTTGTTCCCAGTCCTCCTCCTTGGAGATCTCGATCTGTGTCTGCGATTCGCCCTTCTTGTACTCCAGGGGGCAGTCGAGCAGCACGATCCTCGGGTTCTCGATCTTCCTCCGCATCTTGGGGTGTGTGATGTCCTTGTTGAGCATAACACCGTCCAGAACCTTGCTGTCCTCGATCTCTCCGCCGGGCACCTTCTCAACACGAGCATATCTCTTGGTATCAACCTCTGTCTTGCCGGTGCCAACCTCCCACGACACTGTCCGCACAGCCTTGAGGGCAAGGCCGCACATCAGGTCTGACCACCTCGAGACGAACTTGGTGCCGATGGATGAGGAAATGAGGCCGTACATGGCCTTGTCATCGTTGATATCAATCGGTAGGGAGATCTCTTCGGTGATCTCGAGGGCGTCGGACAGGGCGCGCTTGAAGGCGGAGATGATGACGACGGGGTGGATGTTCCGTTCGAGTTGGGGCATTGCCTGTGCCAGTATCTCACCAGCTGTGCAAGTTGTCAGCGTTGGCCCTCGTGCCCGTGTGCATCTGCAATGTGGGATGGCTCGAGCTCACCGAGAATGATGACTGTAGTAGTTCCATCGCCAACCTCCTCGTCCTGGGTCCGGCTGAGCTCGATCATGCTCTTGGCTGCAGGGTGGGAGACCTCGATCTCTCGTAGGATGGCATGGCCATCGTTTGTGAGCACGATACCTCCCATAGGATCCAGGAGCATCTTCAGCATGGCCTTTGGACCGAGGCATGATCGAATGATATCGGCGACGCTGCACAGGAGGCGGTCAACAAGCTGTGTCTGGGGCGCTTTTGTCGACGTGGGAAAGGGATAGTTTGGAAGACGATGCTACTCACGTCTTGGCAGCGTGGATGTTGGACAGCTGGGCTTTCCTTCCGGTCTGCCTCTCGCCGCTGGCGGTGTCTGCAAAGCGCCATGTCATCAGTCTCTGGGTGCTGTCTCGATCTGTGCAGCTCCTTGTGAGCTTCGTGGCGGGGCCGACGTACTCATAACCACGACTGGGGCCTGCATCTTGGCTGTTCTCTGGGGGGTCGGTCGGCCGGGACTCAAGTATGCGACGCGAAGCCGGGGTTTTCGAGTGTTGCAAGAGTTCGAGATGCCGAATCCAAAGTAAAGACCGACTTTGGCACTGCTGTTTACTTCCAAGGCTCTGGACCCCTCGAAAAAAGCTCCTTTGGGGCAGCTGGCCGATAGGCGATAGCTGGGCTCTGGGTTAGGTAAGCATGGGGGGCTCTGGCGCCCCCTGTCTGCATCACTCTTTCCGGTTAGGTAGTGAGTGGGTGGGCTGGACTCAGACGCGAAGGCACGCGTTTTAATTCTCGGCCGCCCGCTGTGTCATGATAAGCGCATATGTTTTTCTTTGGATCGCAAACCCCCTGGCTGCCCGATTCCATGCCCGTTCTCAGGCTCTCTCGCGACTGCAATGCTTGATTGGTTCTAACAAGATATGAGACTGGCCGGATACCGCTGGGAACTCTGGAGTCTGTCAACGACATCACGGTGGCATTGAGCTCAAGCGCTTGCGTCTCTTGCCTTCGACTTTGGGACCGAGAGTCAAGCCTACTCTCGCAACCTCAATTCAACTTTGTTGCTCCGTAGAGACCGTCTTCCCCTTCTTCTTTGGCTTGTCACGGGCAGCATAGCCACAGGTACAATCTGGACATGGCAAGTGCTTGACCCGGCTGCCCGGCTCATTCCTGAAAATCAGGCATTGTCAAGCCTGTGATCTCTCTTTTTTTTTTGGGGGGGGCAATCTGTATTTCCGATGGCACCGTTCTTATCTTTCTACCCACCAAGCCTGGCCAAGGGCCCTTGTCGAGACAGTGTGGACTTGTTGGAGCCGGGCAAGGGCATCTTGTCTCGACCTCGCAACCTTCCCGTCTCTCTTTCGCAATCAGCACAACCTGAGCACCAGATTTGCTTCTTTTCTTTCCTCACAGCCTTTTTGAAGGAAGCTGGCTTCCTGTACCCGTGACGGTTCAAAGGCATGAATATATTTGTGCCGAGTCTTCCACAGCAAGCACACGGCGGCCTCGCGGTCCCCGGCCCGGAATCCCAGACCGGACCGGCGAATGGTGTGTTCTTGGCGCGGGTCGCAGCCGGGCAAAACGTCTTTACTGATAGCGGGACCGCCGCCTAAACATCTTCTTATACAGGTTGGCGGCTCGTTCGTAGCTGCTACCTACTCCAACGTCAATTTCCAACACACTAGGAGGACACCAGATTGAACAACCCGATCTTGCTATCAGCATCCCCCTGGCCAATCTATCGTAGCAGCAATCTCCTACCCGGAATGGCACCCTCAGCGGTTTCAGAACCCGCCCCAACGGCGACCGTCGCCGTGGCCAAATCACAGCCCCCCGAGAAGGTCGAGAAGGAGGTGACGCCTCTTGAAGCCATATCTCACGGAGATATCTTGCCCGGTAAGTCAATATCCTCGGAAGTGCTGCCAACGGGAGGCACTATTGAAGTTGCTAACATCAAGTAGATATTCCGACCTTCCCAACCTACACAGCAGAGCGCAAACACATTCTTGTTCACATGGCCGCTGTCTTCAGGAATTGGTCTCGCATGGGCTACGCAGAGGGGCAGTCAGGGCATATTTCCGTCCGCGACCCCGAATTTCCTCAGATCATGTGGATGAACCCGCTCTCGCGCCACTACGGTACTCTGACCGCTGGCGACATGATCCCACTGGAGATCGAGACAGGACGCATCGTTGGAGGAAACCCAAACCCTGCTACCGGAAAGATCACTTGCAACAAGGCCGGTTACTACATACACAGTGCCGTGCACAAGCGACGTCCCGACATACACGCCATATGCCATGCGCACACGCACGCCGGGCGGGCATGGTCCGTCTTTGCCAAGCCCCTTGAGATGATCACTCAGGATGTCTGCAGTCTGTACAACTGCCACACTGTCTACGCCGACTATGGCGGAATCGTGTTCGCCTCGGACGAGGGCGAGCGGATTGCAGACGCGCTGGGACAGCACAACAAAGGAGCCATCCTGATGAATCACGGCTTGTTGAGCGTGGGATACACCGTCGACGAGGCCGGCTTCATCTTCGGGCTGATGGAGCGCAGCTGCGCCATCCAGCTGCAGGTCGAGGCAGCTTGTGCAAACGGCCTCCAGAAGAAATACATAAGCGATGAGGAGGCTGCATACAACTGCAAGATGGCGAGTGAGAATCATGCCATGTATCGCGAGATGCAGCCGGACGTGGAGATGGAGATCGAGGCTGCCGGAGGCGAGGAGGTGCTGGCAAGGGGCTTTCACAGTGTGAACGCGAGCATCTCGTTGGCATGAGTCGTTCGCACCTGAAACTACCTTCTGGTACTGGTAGAGGATCGTTGTTGTGGGGTTGAAAGATGAGGCCTTTTTTCCTTTGACTGGCTCGCTTGGTGCTCCATTGCCAGCCTTCACATCAGTAACTGCACGTATTTCTAGATGCTCACTACGGTCCCTTATACCCAAATCCATTGGCTTGCCCGAAGTGCAACTTGGCCAGTCGACTTCATGAATAGAACTCGTTCGCTTTTAGATCTTTCCAGTGTCTGCCTTCTCTCTCTTCTCCGTCATCTCCTCCATAACTCATGAGACACACTGTCTACCCATCTGAAGTGTGGTTTGGGTTCTGATCTCCCATATATAAAATTTTTGTGGTGCCTTCATACAGTGGTAAACGCTCAAGACTCAGTGTTCCGAAGAAACAAAAAAAAAAGGCCACAAAAAAAGGGCCAATAACAGTACAGAGACAATACAGTACGTCTATCCGGCTTAAGCTACCAATCCCATGGCTTGCAGTGCTAGTCACTTTGCATAATTGCAGGAGGCACACCTAGGCAAAAACATTGTTTATTTAGGAGAACGGATATTCGCAGGGCAAAAAACGGATGGTACAGGGCAACAAGTACCCACCGACCAATCAGAGCACCCCATTTAAACGTCACCTCACCTACACACCACCTACACCAGTACATTTTATACCCCCTACCTACAGACCTACCAATCCCCCCCTTACCAACCACCTATAATATATAATATATATAAAATTCTTCTTATAATTAATTATTTTACTATTAGAGGGATATCCTTAGTAGTTAGAATTAAATTCTCTAGTATTATAATAATAGTATAGGTCTTTAGGCAGAGTTGTGACATATATAAATATACACATATACATATACATATACAAATACATATACAAAATTTGTATATGTATACATATATATATACAAATTTAAGAAAATTATATATATATATACATATACATATACAAAAAAATACATATATACATATACATATACATATATAGTATATGTATATATATACTGTATTTGTATATGTATATGTATATATATACAGTTATAAAGGACTATTACGTAATTAAAAATCTTAGTTAAATTTAGTTAAAAACGAAGATTAATATAGTATTTTTTTTATATTTATAAAATTTTTATAAGTTAAAATAATACTAATAAAAGATTAAAGATTTATTTAAAAAATATTTTATAATTCTCTTTTAAATACTATTAGTATTTATTCCCTTATAAATATATAATATATAAATATAAAATATATTTTATAAATTAAATAAATATTCTTTATATAATATAAATATTTTATAAATATTAAAATAAATTACTATTAAATTTAAATTACTATTTTAATTATTTTTATATATAAAACCTATGTATATGTATATGTATATTTGTATATATATACATATATAAATATAAAATCCATATACATATACATATACATATACAAAATTTGTATATATATACATATACATATACATAAAAAAAATCTATATACAAATACAAATACATATACAGTATTTATATATTATATAAATACAAAATATATATATATATATACAGTCACAACTCTGTCTTTAGGAGATAGATTAGTTAAGAAATACCCTAGTAGATAAGGGAAAAAGTAGTAAAACACTAGGGTAGAAGAAATAATAGGGGTAATTAGAAGCGATGATAGTAGTATATTAGTAACTGTGTATTGTTGTTTTATATAGCGAATAGGTGGTGTAAAAAAACGTTGGTGTACAGGGGGTACACGTTGCCCTGTACTATCCGTTTTTTGCCCTGCGAATATCCGTTCTCTTATTTAGTGTAATCCCATACTAATTTCCAACATCAGCCATCTTCAGTCTAAAGGCCAGACAAGTCTTTTCTGGAAAAATTCACATGCAGGCTTCGTAAACAGAGTTTTTTGTTGAGTAAAACATGTTAGCAGAATAAGGTATCGCAAAGCTTGGGAATGAAGATGCCAAGTTTTGTCTCGGCTGCTCATCATCCAAAGATTCAATGATGCTACGAGAAAAACATTTTGGGGATGGCAGAGGTCGGCGTTGACTTGTCATGTATTCTGCAGGTCGTCAAATGTCTCGTACGCCCGCGTTGGCATCTTACCAAAAGTCTGTGTTCAGGCTCTCTCGGTTTCGACGCCGAGGCTTCCGAAATAGTAGAGCTAAATGCCCAGAGCTTACTGCAGACTAGACACAGCGCACAAACTAGTAAGTATTACATGTCGATCACCCGGGCATACAAACATTCGACAATAGGGCGCAGGGCGGGGAATTCATTGACATCTCCTTTTTGGCTTCCAGGACCAAGTCCTCCTAGGCAGTGGCCCATATGATAAAAACTTCCCGTAGCTCTTGAGAAATCGAATGTCCACCCGCACGAGCATCCACAACAAACCACTGAAACCAGACATACCTAGTGTGTCTCAGGAAGCATATGAGGCACAATACAAGCAACTCTACAAACGATGGCCAACATCACCGAGCACGACGTCTCGTATGCAGGCGGGGCAAAGAACATCCACTACCTAGCCGCGGGCCCGGCCTCCGGGCCCGTCATCATCTTCCTTCACGGCTGGCCGGCCGTCGCGATGACCTGGAAACATCAGCTTCTGGCTTTCGCATCTCTCGGCTTCAGGGCCATCGCTCCGGACATGCCCGGCTGGGGTAAATCGACCGCCCGCCATGTCACGACAGATTACACCCAGGAGGCCCTCGTGGAGGGTATGCTTGCCCTACTCTCAGCCAGTGGCCGCTCTGCCGCCGTTTGGGTTGCACACGACTGGGGCGCGGGTGTGGCATCCTCGCTTGCAGCACATCATTCCACGGTGATCCAGGCGCTCGTGCTCCTCTGCGTGCCCTACAAGTCGATCGAGATGGGCCTTGACCACCTGGTCTCGTCTGTTGACCGCTCTATCTACCCAGAGGATGAGTACCCCTATGGCCAGTGGGACTACATGGCATACTACGAGGAGGCCTTCGAGGACTGTGTTAAGTCGTACGAGGTCAATGTACCCGGCTTCTGCAAGTGGGTGTACTCACGCCCGCCAGAGCCTGACGGATACTCCGCCGCCGACGCTTTCAAGCCGGCGATGACGGCCACCATCCGCAAGAATCGCGGCAAATTTGGAGGGACATCCGCGCCCGCGCCGGAGAAGCTCCCGGCGCCGCTGTTGGAAGGCGAGGTATTCGATGCGTTCGTGAGGGCGACGGAGAAGACGGGCCTCTGGGGTGGCTCAGCGTACTACATGAACCATAAAGCCAACGCGGCGTATGATGGGCAGGCTCCGGGAGGGGGCAAGCTGAGAAGGGACAAACCGGTGCTGTTTATTCACGCCAGGTTCGACTTTGTCTGTGCCACGCTCACGACCGGGATTGTCGACCCGATGCGGGAGGCTTGCGAGAATTTGACCGAGGCCACTGTCGAGGCAGGCCATAACGTTCATTTTGAGAAGCCCGAGGAGGTCAACGCCGCCGTAGCGAGGTTTCTTGTGGAGGAGGCTAAGGAGATCTGGCCTGGCTATGCGGACTCGGGGTATCACAAGGTGAATGAATGATTAGAGACGCTCAGAGCATAAATGCGCATTGCCTGTCGCTGTATACTACTCAAGTTATTCCGAATAACAGGTAATCTGCTCACTAAACACGATCAGTCTAATTGCAGACTGAAATAAGACACTAGACTCCTGAACCTACAAGCTCGCACGTTTGAGTATGAGTATTACGGCCGGGGCAAATTACATTACATAGTTAGAACACCTGGCATGTGTTGTGAGTCCGTCTAAAGGCTTTGGGTCGCGTAGTGGGTGTAAAATCTGAGCTCTCGAAAAAAATTAGATTGGCTCCCAAGTCGTTGTACTCTCAGGTAGTCCTATCTAGGTAGCGGAATTCACAATTGGACTTCGTGTCGGAGAACACATCTGGCATTTTGTAAAGGCTTGAACAAGCCTCCCAAGCCACCAAATTGACATTTTCTTTTCATGAGATCGGGTATTCGCACCCGAAAAAACGGATAGTACACCCGCTTATATACCCCCGGTGCGCCAACGTTTTTTTACACCACCTATTCGCTATATAAAACAACAATACACAGTTATTAACTACACATATCTATCGCTACATACATACCACTATCGTCGCTTCTACTTACCCCTATCGTTTCTTCTACCCTAGTATTTTACTACTTCTTAACTCGTCTAATAGAGCGTTCCTTAACCAATCCAAGCACCACAAGCTCCTCCTAGGTCTCCTTCTCATCGCCAACAAGGTCCTTAACAATTAGATCTACCTATAGCAGCTAGTAGACTATCTTATAATTAGTAAGTAAAGGAGGATTAGTAGGTCGTAGGTTTTAAATATACCTGGTGTAAGTGGTATATATAGTTAAAGTTGAATAGTACGCTCTGATTAGCTGCAGCAGGGTGCACCTAGCTTATACAGGTGTACTATCCCTTTTTTCAGGTGCGAATATCCGTTCTCCTTTTCATATAACGGAACCTGCTAACATCGACAATGAAGCAGACTAATCATGCTTCGATTCGAATGCCATTTGACTTTGGACTGTATGTAGCAGCCTCTCGGACCGGAACCCAGAGAGCCATCACAGCCAACGCGAAAATATTCGCATGCCTGCACAAACCTCATATAGAAAAGGCCTTCTCTCAAAGGCCGATAATGAGCTTGAATACCCTCTCTGTTCGCGACTTGGCCTACAAGAGCTGACACCCCGACCCCCTTTAAGTTTTACACGTGTCAAATGGTCCAGACAATTGCGTGACATCAGCGTTGTGATTTTTAACGCTCGGTCTTTGAGTGGGTACCATCGTATGAAGGGATTGCATATGCCTCCAAATGTACACAATCAAGAAGCCACCGCAGAATGAAACGATTTAAACGGCTCACAATCACAAGTGTCAGTCAATAACAAAACACCGAACAATTTATAACTGCAGTGAAGAGAATAGGGTAGAAGAATACTGAAGACCTGGCCAAAATCTTTATGATTTTTAAATGTCAGTCGCGTTTCACAAGACCCCTTCACCAGATGGGAAAATCGTTGAGCCACTTGATCACTGTCTATTGGCTGATGTATGACTAGTGTCCCTGAGGTCGCTGTGACAGAGGCCAGCTGTGTCTCGATGCCTTCGAACAAATCCATGACAGGATAAGGCACCGACACTGTACCGCGAACATGAATTGGCGTAATATGCAAGGCCACAGTGACGCTTCCAAACACGAGGAGACATTGGCCTGCCACCCAGGAAGGAACGACCTTAGGAGCCAACAGCAGAGCGCGGCATACCTGAATCTCGACCTGATCTGACCGGTCCGTCCACGGCCACGGCCACGTCCACACCCACGTCCACGACCCGGCCCGCTCGGTCCCATGCCTCAAAGGATTGCGTACTGTCTTGACTTGCGCGCAGTCGAGCCAGACCCAACTTCGAGCATGACCCAGCCAAACGGAGCCCGCCAGCAAAGACGATGGGCGCCGGCCGCTGCAGCCGTGCCCAGCGGGTATCCACTCCCGTGCAGCGCCGCCTTTTCTCCCCGGGGAGAGCCTCGCCAATCTCTCGACGGCTTCCCGAGACCGCTGCCCAAAGTGGACAACAACGGGAAGCTGTTCCTACTCGCTGTAGGTACCGAAAGCCCTGCCCTGCCCTGCCCTGCCCCTGCGTGTTGTGCCTGAATGACACCAGGCGCCACCAACCACCGGCTGTACGCCTACCTGGCAACGAAACCCCACCCGGGTTTCGCTATTGTTTATTGCTCCCAGACACTGTGTGCGGCACCCGTCGCACAGATCGAGATAGGGTTGCGCTTGGTTGCCAGAGGTTCTAGATCGCGTCGCACCCGCGCCCAACGACGGCCGACATCCAACGAAAGCCGTCTGGCGCCGCACCCCAACATCTGCTAGGGCCGATCATTGTCTTGCCTGCCGTGCGAGGCTGGATGTGAGACTTTCTCTGGGCGACGGCAGGTAGGTAAAGAGACCAGCCAGGGGTTGGCGGGTCACGGGGGCCGGGGGAGCAGAGTACCGTGGGCTCAACAGCCCAGCCCGCTGCGCGCAACGGCGTGTGTCTATTGGGGAAACGCCTGGGCGGGCGAGACTTCACCGACAACCCAGCCCAGCAATGCACAAACAACACACACAAACTCGTGCACCCAGAAAAGAGCCTTGCAAGGCTCGTTGGTATGGTGGAGTAAGCAAAATGGCCCCCTGGTAAACGAGAAGCAAAAACTCGGCAAACGGAAACGAAAGAGAGGGCTTTGAAGCTGCAAGGGGGAACCATCGGGAGCACCGAGAAGGCGGCGTTCATCAGCGCCCCATCAATGAGAATAGGCGAGTGCTCGCCTGTTCCCGCGGCGGACCACCACACCGCATCTGCCCTTGCCCATCGACGGCCCGGCGGTAGTGAGACGATGGTCTGAACTCTGAACACATGGTGGCTGACAGCACGTTTCCGCAGGCAAGGGTGGGACTCTGACAAGTGGCTTTTTTTTTTTGCTCCTCCAAGGAAGCAAAACCGTGGCGCTGACCTCATTCAATCAACCTCAAGCCCTAGTCTTGGGCTTCGTGCTCCGTCAGCGAGACCCATTATGGGGCAGAAGGGGGGCGGCCGCCCAGTCTCTCTCTGCTGTGTGTGCCTTGCCTTGTACCTCCTGAATATGAGACCCAGCCACGTCAACTGGCAAAAAATCTGCCGACTTGACAGGTACCCACAACGTCCAGGGGGGAAACATGGGGAAAGGTGGTCTCTGGAGCGTACACCCGCGGTGGAGCGGGAGGTAAAGAGAAGAAAGAGAGGGTCCCACGACCCGGCGCGCAACAAACGAGAGCTTCCCTTGGCTCCCAGGGCTTCCCGGTCGGGGAGAAACAAAAACAGTGGGAAACTGGGCTGACAATCCGGGAGCGGTCCCCACGGTACGGGGCGACGCTGGAGCCCGGCGATGTCCCCCCGATCATCCAGGGCAAGCTGGGGGGGGGGGCGTGGGCGCTGGCGTGTGTTGTTTTTCCTTTCCTGAATGGTGCGAGACGGGCGGTGACCCACCCCGTCGCAGGAGGGATTGACGACCCAGAGAGCCAGACTTGTCAAGCGAGGGCCCTATTTTTCCTCTTTCAAGAGATGTGGGAATCAAGATTTCAGCCCGGCAGCCCGGGTGGATCTGGTTCCTGCGCATGCGCATTGCTACAAACCGGAAACGGGGCCGGAGCCCTGGCTGATGAATCGTGCCTGTCAAAGCTTCATTGTGGGTCGTCGGGTTCGTTAAACTTATGGAACACTGCATGATATGTATACCGTGTACAGTACGTTATATGCCGCCCACAGTGGGCGAAGAATAAAAAATGGTTGGAACACGTCTTATTGCCGTGGATTTCTCATTACTGCGGGTGTCGGCTTAGCAGCCGTGATGCATCCCGATCTCGATGTTGCGGACCCTGTCGTCACGGGTCAGGAACATGGATCTTGTGCGCAGAGAGAGCTGGTGAAGTGTCAGGCCTGCAGGCTCAGAGGCCCAGACAAGCGAGCATCCCGTGTCATCAGAACGTCAAAGAGCATTCCATATTATGTAATTGGGTTCTCGTCCGCTTTTGTTAGGCCACGCCCCAGATGCTTGCACAATAGCGATATTAATATCCTGAAAGGATTCTCGCCCAACCCAAACGACGGCCTCCAAGAGGACGGATGGTACGTACAGACTTGGATTCTGATACACCGACAGTGCTGATGGAGACCTTTTTTTCTCTCTCTTACATATTGATCAACACAAGTGCCGTGGCATGGGTGAGATCCCAGCCCTGCCGGGCGTGCTTTCGCTGAAGAAGTCATCCACCGGCGTCCAGACCGAGACTCCAGGGCCTGTGGGTACCACTCTACTCCTGGAGCTCGTGTGGGTTCGACACATGGTTCTGCAGGTGCGAGAACGATGCTCGGGCTGTCGGCTTATTGCTCTCACACACACTCGCACACACATGCGCGCACACACAATTCACACCCCTCCCATCTAACACATACCCCAACACAGCTTTGGCTACAAGCCGTCAGAATTTTCGAAAAGCCTCCTGGTTTTGTAGTGTAGTAGTAGCTAGGCTAGCTCCGCCTCTCTCTTGCATGGGCCTGGAGTCTGTCTGCCCCTGGTCGTCGTCCGGTCTATCACTGGACTATTGTTAGGTGGTGTCCGTGATGACTGGCTGGCCCTGCAGACGGCGACCGGCCAGCCGAGAGCCCGAGATCTGGGCCCAGCGCCAGCAAAGGAGAAGATGGTGTCGAGGGCCGATCCCACCCCGTCGTTACCAGACGCAACAGATCTCCCGCAAAACCCCTCGCTCTCGGACTGCTCAGGTCTGTGACTAACACGTCGCGCAGGGACGGTGTCCATGTTGCCGCTAAGGAGTGACTCGCCTGCTCGCCTGGCCGTTGCCCAGGAAGGCCAGCTCAGGGCCTGTCGAGGGCGCCTGCAGGGCCCGGTTGAGGGGGTGAGCCCTGCAGGCGGCCCCGACCTGACCCAAGCCACGGATTTATGGGGACGGGATCGACCATGTTGACGGGACGGGGCACCACTGCGTAGCTTGCAGGTGTGAAACGGGACAGTCTGTTGAGGGTAGCTTGACAGTCCAGACTGTCCTGTCCGGTAAATAAGCTCTCGGCAGAGCTGGGAGCTTGGCCTTGAGGGGGGGGGGCCTCTAGTTGGCCACAGCATTTTTTCTCTCGCCTGTTTTGCTCACCCTATGTGACGCCCGGGAGGGCTGAGAGCAAGCAAGTCTTGCACAGAGGCACAGGCGCAGGGGAGGCACATAGCCAGAAGCAGATCAGACCTCAACCCGACCAGGAGGATCGCGCGAGAACGAGCGGCCGGCGGCAATCATGTGACTGCATATGGGAGGGGAAGAGATATAGCAGGTATTGTGCGAGCAAGGACGATGACTGGGCCTTGGCCGTTCTTCCAACTTCCAAAATGCTGTCCGAGGGCCATGCGATGGAACCAAACCTTGCTCGGGCTGGGCCCAGCACTCTCACACGCACATGTTCCCTCTCTCTTATGGTAGGGTAGGGTGCTTGTTCCTGGTCAGCTTGTGTCTCAGACCCCAAATGGCGCAATGCATCACCGGGCCAGTGAGGCTCGCAGCCTGTACGTAATGATGCACGGCAAGAAAAAGCTGGAAAGGCCGGAGGGGCAAGCTCTGTCATCAGCCCAGGATCTCTGGAGAAACGTCTCTTGGAGATTTGGCTCAGAGGACGCCCCAGCTGCTGCTGCTAAGTGCTGTTCTGCGCTGTGCCATGCCAAACGTGGACTGTGGACTGTTTGTTCCAAGAATGGGATCGGGGGCTGAGCATCCTGCGCTCACGTAACAAGTACCTCTGTAGCTTATCCCGCTGCAAGGGCACATACAATCCCAAGGCACCGTGGTGCACACTGCGCCTGTGCATGGAGCTGTCCAGTTTCCACAACCTTCGGCTGCTGTCCTTGCTAACCGAACTAGCTCAGCACTGTTTGTGTTGAGACAGGGCAGGCCGCTGGGGTACAATGTTCGCATCCGGTGAGCAAGCGAGCCTTTGTGCGAGCATAGAGCTGTTGATTCAAGACGGAAGTCAAATCCAACCCTGTGCTGGTCCCACATAACAGGGCTTTTACATTACAGCCTATTTGTGTGACAAAGCTGCGAGAATGCAAGGGCAGGGGGAAGCAAAGAAAAATGAAAGTAAACTTGAGTGGAAAATGAGTTGTAATAATCTGGTTCATACGGGTTTCGTACCCGGGGGAAAAGCAAAGAACATACGGGAAGAGATAGAAGGGAAAAAAGTAAAGCAACTAGGTCGATGAATCACTTCCTTGCACGTGGGGCCAGCCGACAGGGGCATACGGTGAAGACATTGCTGGGGGACCAAGCAAGGGAACCGGAGGAGCGAACGGCATTGGAGTCACAGTTGGGATGCATTGGCATGTCATGTAATAGGCAGTGGGTAGCTGAATCTGATCTTATTGTAAGACAGTAGCTATGTTGTTGCTGACCGTTCCTCTTTCTCGAGTGTCCAGCCATTCCATTCCCAGCCAGCCCTTGTGGACCAACTCACGGGTATCCATCATATGTCCCCCAAGTTCCTGTGTCGTGGGAGCCATTCCATGCTCCAGCGCGAGTCCCTCAGGCGCCGGTATTTGTCTCCCACACGTTGCTCAAATAAATCCAAGGGTATATGTACCTTGGCACAAGACACAGTCAGAGCGCTCGCATCCCTGTGAAGACGCCCCATCTCCTGCCGGACCAGACAAATAAAAGTACTAAGATAAGAAAAAAGCCTGCCCAAAACCCGTGTAAACCCATAACTTTTGTAGTAATGCTGTGCTCCGGATGATGCTTTTGTGGTACATAAGTGACAGAAAGGCCTCGCAACCCGCCGATAATCGGAGGTGACAAAAAAGATGAGACCACGCTCGACCGCCATGTCATCGATGAAGTGGTGATGGGTATTCCCGATAAATTCCAAGGTCCGAAAATGTTTAAGTGGGGTATCTAGGAAACGAAGTGGTGCCAAGGAATGGTGTCATCCACTGTGGGAATCCACCGAAGACTCATCGAACGTTTAGTGCGACTGCCTCCGCGACGATCGTGCGTTCTCGAACGAGCTCGCGTATGCGAGAAGCTCTTTCCTGGCTGCGTCTGACAGCTGCATCGCGGCTTCTGTGCTGGCAGAAGAGTTGCTCTTCATCGAACACAGGCTGGCGTGGGAGCTCGAGGGTGAGAGGACCCGCTGTGGCAGGGCGAGGGAGGAGCGACGCTGCGAGGACTGCCCTGCCGCATGGCTGAAGTCACAGGCTGGGGAGAGGTAGAGCTTGTTCGTGTGCGTTGAGGGCTTCGTGTATGCCCATGGGTAGCTAGGGCCGCTGAACGCAGGGGAGCTGGGGCCGGTGCTGGGGTTCGATGACTGTTCGTACTCTGCCAGCCTGCAGGACTCGGAACAGTATGTGGTGCTGTCTGTCTGCTTGTCGCAGGTGAGGCAGTAAGAGTGTGTCCAGTCAGAAGACATTTTGTGTGTTGGTGGTTGGTTGTTGGTGATGGTGGAAAGTTGGTTGATAAACTGTGGTGAAGGAGCTGAACCCAAGACGCAGGCGATGGTGGGTTCAACTGATCGAAAACCACAGGATTCCGCACAAAGGGTATTCGTGTTACGGCTGGGGCTGTCGTAGTAGATGCGACCAGCTGTCCTTCCTTTCCAAGTCGAGTCTGTTTCCTCACGCACGGGTTGGCCTTGAATGGTGCTTCAGATGTGGTATTGCAGAGGTAACGTTGACGAGTGCGGCGGAGCGAGTGCAAGTTACGGCAAGCTGTGGGAGAAGGGAGTCGAGTTGGCGGTGATGAATTGGTAGAAGTTGGAAGTGTTGTGAAAGAAGTTCGAGACCGTGGGCGAATGTTCCAAGAGAAAGCGGAAACCAAATCGAAGTGAAGTTGTGGTGGTGTGGGTTATGTATCTGATAGACGAAGCTCGGGAGGGGAGGAGCAGCTTTTCTACTCTTGATCAAGACACAGCCAAAACGACCAGTGCCCTGCGAGGCCTTGGGACTTCCCCCAAAGGCACCACAGCCGGGGAGGCCTTGTCGCGCAGAAGCGACCATGCCACATCGGACCTAGCACTAGCGCAGCCTGGCATCCTGGCCAGGGTACCAGGGGTGGCAGGGTACGCATGTACATGCAGGCATGCTGCACTGTGGGTGGTGATGGCCGGTGGTGGTGTGGTGTGGTGTGGTGTGGTGTGGTGCGGGTGGGCAGAGGGCGTGTGATGCGTAGAGCAGAGACCAAAACAGACAGGGTGCCCGGGTGTCTCTGAAAAATTTTCAAGGCAGCCTAGACACCCACTGACACCACCCGCTGGGCAGCACTGGGGGAGTGCAGGAGGACAGGTGGGCTGCACATTCCTTGCCACCCGACAAGCTGAGCCTGCCCGACTGCCCTGCTGCCATGCCTGACTGACTGACTGAGTGACTGATGAACTGTGGTTCAAGGGGGTGTGGACCTAGAGCGCAGGAGTGCCCACACACAAGTTACTCCCGCACCCACCACGCAAGCCCACGGCCCCCTGGTGCATCAAAGTGCAGCAGGCATACTAGTACGCAGTGCATGGCTGTGCGGAGCACCATACACACACCCCCGCCGGCGTCCTGCAGCTCACCAAGGTGCCGTGCAACGAGAACGAGGCGGAGGCTGTGGGGCTCCTGGGCGTGGACACAGCAAGAGTGGAGTACACAGTAGGCCGTGGGTGCAGCTTGCTCCAGTTCTGTTGCTGTTGATGTTGCCGGTTGCTGGCCCTTGCCCTTGCCCTTGCTTGCCCTTGGCCCTGCCCCCCGATCCTGCTGCATTGCGGGAGGTGGAGCCATCCGCACGCAACTGGGCAGTAACATTGGCACACAGGAGCCCGTGGACGAACAGACAGAGTGCGAAGGTTGAAGGTCGACCGACTCTGGGCAGGCTGGAGTCGCTGGTGGACGGCACCGCCGTCAGGACCGTCCCGCCTGTCTGCCCCGTGCTGCCCGTGCTGGCCGTCCTGCCCCGTCCTTGTCTGGATATGGGGTCGGTTTGACTGGTCTGATCAAGTTAACTTTGCCGCTCACGCAGCCGATGTGTGAGGGAGTAACTCTCGTCTCGTTGCTCGGGTCGGGGTTCTGGGTCTGGGCTGGCCTCTCTTGGCTCTTCACGTCGGGTTGCACAGTTGCACAGGAGCACGGAATTAGGCACGCTGGCTTGCAGCAGCATGCTGCGGCCTGGGCGTTGAGTTTTCGATGCAAAAGTAAAAGATAGTACGTGGTGGGGAACAAGCTCTCGCCAATTGTCTGCCGGCCCATCGCCCTCTCGCGCCCATCACTGCCCTCTCTGCCCACACGCCCGACTCAGCAACCTCGGTGCCTCAGCCTGTTGCCCGCGAACCGGGTCTCATAGAATCAGGGTCCTGTCCTGCTGATGTGACGGACGTGACGGACGGATGGGTACATGTTTGGCGAGCTTGTCTCGCATGCCCGCAAAGTCGCATTCACGGTGCAAGACATGATCGTCCCTCGATCAGCCGGGACCCTTTGAGGGCGAGTGCCCATCTCTATCTTGTCGACTAGGCGGCACTCGTGTGTCTAGTTATCTATCCAGGGTCCGCTAAGAGATAAGATGTTGTGATCTGCAAAGCACCGTCGATGCCTTCTGGAGGGTTGAGACGGATGGGCAGAGGTCCAGAGGGGGCTAATCTTTCATTACACTCCAAACCGGGACGTCCTAGACGTGGGGGTCGAGATGCACTTCCGTCTTCAGTAGGCAGCGGCCCCAGACCAGCGTTACCTTGGGGGTGGGCTCCGTCGCCCTCAAGGCAAATCCCGTCCGTCCCCCCTATCTCTCTGCAAGGTTGAGATGATCTCGAGAAGCTTCACAGCACGAGCTCGACCCGCGGGTTCGGTAATGGCGCTCACGGCGCTCGTGCAATCCGTCGCCCGAATTAAACGAGCGGAAAGAGAAATTGCGCACTGCGACGGAGGATGGCGAGACAAAGGGCGTCCTGGGCATAGGCGCCGTCGAGGCGCCAGGCCCAGGCCAGCAAGGCCAGCAAGGCCAGCACGGCCAGCAAGACTTCGCACCGCACCTCAACGCAATTGATTGATTGATTGATTGATTGATTGATTGACTGATTGATTGATTGATTGATTGATTGACTGACTGACTGACTGCAGTCCGCAGGCGCGGCACTGGCAACCGCCCGTCCAGTCATCTGAGGGCCGAGTCCAAGCATCATGCAATTTTCGCAGGCCCTGCTCTCCTGCCGTGTAGCATTCCAGTGACGCGACCTCATCCCCCCTTGGCTGCATGTGCTCTTTCATCATGGCCACGACCTCATATTTTATCCCCGCGCCGTCGGCGGCAGCCACGTTGCACAGTGGCCATTGACACATCGCCGCCGCTGGCCATCAAACCTAATCGTTTTGCATTTCGCCTCCACGATGGCCGTCGTCTCAGAGCAGTGCAACCTGGCGTCCATTTCCGTCCGGCCTGGTCGTTCACGTTTTGGTGCCCATACTCTGTGTCTTGTGTGTGTGGTGTCTCCCTCCCTCCCGCATCGCCCGGTGCAACCTGGTGCATCTAAGAGCGGAGCTACTGTGCTGCATAACCATGGCCGCTGCCCTCTCCCACGATGCCACCCCCCCTCCCTCACACCCACCAGACACCCACCAGACCAGCCATCAGGGCACATGCAGGACAAGCCACGGAGCTGCAGGCGGGCATGGATCGTGGAGATCTTGCGCAGCTGACCCAATGGCCCATCACCAGCCCAGCCAGCCCCGGACCAGAGTTGGAGAGCACTGGGACTGCCCAAGACTGCCTGCCGCCCACGACCATCCCCTCTTTTTCGCTGCCAAGGTCACGAATCCATCGCCATCAACGTGGGCATTTTCCCTAGCCGCTATGCCCTGACTGGTCACGCATGCATGAGCCCTTGCGAGCCTGCTGCGACCTTCGTTACAAAGTGGCTTGGGGTTTAGCATCCTGCATGACGGCAACAGCTGCTCCCAGAGTCTCTCCCCAGAGCAAGACGGGCAGAGAGGGGGAATACCGAGTAGGGCTCTGGTTATCCAGACCAGCCTGGCCGACTAATAATCGTCTTGAAGCACCGCCGCCGACCCGTTTCGTCCAGTAGCAGACCAGCTCCTTGGCCAGGCCCACTGCCGCTTGAACCGTGGCCTGGCGTTGGCCTCCAAGGCGCCTGCCAGCCTCTGTGTGCTCTCATACAAGATACATTGTACCACCGTACCTGCTGGGCCATACGAGCACCAGTGATTGGCCCAGTCAGAGCCGCCGGATTGACAGATGCTACCCTGGTTCAAACCACTCACCACAACCTGACCACGGCCTCGCGATGCTCGGCACACAATCTGCGTCAAACCCAGCATGGGTTCGGCCTAGTGATAAAGTCCGTACCCTGGTTGCTCCATCCGCACGGCTCAGGAGAGCAGTCGCAAGATTGTGAGCGGGTGTGGTTATGGAGGCTCCGGCCAATATCTCGGCGAGGCTGAATGGCGTTTGTGCCTCTGGCGACTATCGTTACCGGGATGACGAGATCAACGCCACGAGGCTGCAAGATCTCCTCACTTCTAAGAGCTAGCTCCCAGACCACTCCGCTTAGCAGCCAGCCAGTAGAGCAGCAACTGAATCGACGGCCGCGCTAGACGTGACCAATCGTTCATACCTACAACCTCGACGATGCTCTCAACGCATGGTGCACTGCGAGAACGACCTGGTCAGTAAGGGTGGGCTGCACACACCCATCCGTCCGCCCAAAGACGTCAGGGTTCCACCTCCACACTTTTTTCTCGGGATGAGGTGCGGAGATTAGTGGATCTCCCGAGAGTGCTCCATCACGAAACCACCTCAGCGGGCCTATTGAACGACGACATCATCACCGGACTAGCCAAGCGATTCGTGCACGACGGGTGGGGTGTGACCTCGACCGCTTCCAATTGGTCGACCGGCCTTTCTCCCTCTGCGCAGCTCGGGTTGACCATCTCGGCTCCAGGAACCAGGGTTCAGAGAATGCAGCAGACTTGGGGTTTCAAGCTGGAACTCGCGTCGCTTTGGGGCCATCACCCTCTCATTGCCATTCCTGTCAGTGTCTCTGTGTGTGCCATACCACACTGTGATTTCAATTTTGGCACATGACGGGTCGACGTTGCCTTCCCGAGCCCCACGATTGGCAGCCTGATCAGTTGCCAAGGAGAGTGATAATGCTATAATTCTGTGCACTACTGCTGCCGGGCTCGTCCTTTTTCTCGCGGCCCTCTCCGCCAATGACCTATCCAGCACCGGTAGCTACCCTACTGCATGACATGCACCCGCTCACTCCTACGTAGATACTGCTCTGACGGGGTAAGCTGGTCTGCCTATACACGTACTGCACTGACGACTGGAGGCACTATTACTGCGTCATATCATGCATGATGTTGAAATGCCAGGCACAGTATCGAACAGCCTAGTTGATCATACAGCACGAGAGCGCTCCGAACATCCACAATCCACACCCGCAGCCACTGCACACCCACGTCCACACCCCCTGACCCCCAGGGACCAAGCAGTGAACGCTTGGCCTCACCACCCCCTACGGTAGGTGGTGGGTCGGTTGTTTCGCACAAGAAATGGGTCACTCGACTGCTTCATGGCATCACCTGGCCAAGCCCCCGTTTCAACCCCGCCATGGAAGCCGTCGTGAGTCTGTATCAGATCGTCCGTCACGATCGCGTTCTGGCATCGTGACTTGCATTCGGCTCAGTGTCGCTTGGCAGCCTTGCGGGGAAGGAGACCATGCAGCATGCTTTACCTCACATCACAACTACCGAACAACGGTCGGATCTTTTACACCAAGCTAACAGAGGAAGTAGATGTCAAGCCAAAACTGCACATTTGCCTTCTCGGGCAAGGTATTGTGTAGAAGCTGCCATTTGATGGGGTCGCGAGTAGGACGCAGTCGTGATTCGCTCATCCAGAAGTCGTATCCGCGCGAAACTTTCTGCCGTGCAGCACTAGGTGGCAGTCAGTCCACGTTGTTTTCAGCTTGGCATGCCGGAGGCACACAAGGCGCACAAGTTGGCATGCGACTGCTGCAGCAATCCACACTGCCGTGAGCCGTATGTCTCGATCCTGTCGCTGAACCCGGGTCCGGCCAGCGGTAGTTCGCCGGCCGAAGCGGACCATCCAACTCGGAGAATTTCCTTCTGTGTGTCTGGCAGGCTGACAGGCGACCCGAGATCCAAAGCCTCGTACGGGGCGCCAACCGGGCTCAGGACTTTTTTATTATTATTCCCGCCTGTCGCCCTGCCCGTCACATCTCGTGACAGCGTGAAGTGGGATGACATGCACAGAATTATCGACTCACAGCATGCCAACCTCTTATTCACGTCGGCGGAGCAGCAGGGAAACGGTCTTGCACATGCACGCACAGAGCCCCACTGTACCTTAGGACGCCTGTTGTGCCCAGCCTGTGACTCCTTATTACGCAAGATTGGAGTCATCTTTCGGGCTGCTCAGGGCGACGCCCAAATCTTCACGGTGAACCACCGAAAAGGAATCACTTTGCCACCTCTGACCGGGACGCATGCGGAAATGGACGTTAGGCCCACCTCCTGCCCCTTGCAGGCGTCCGCAAAGCATTCCTATTTCCCGGACCAGATTCATCAGATGCCTGGTTCTGATGGAGGCGCGTTGTTTCCGTTTGACTATGCACAATGTGGTGTCACCAAAACATGGAGACACCCGCCTTGTACATGGTGCGCTCGGTGTGTTTCTGACCTAACTTGAATGCATGCGTCGACTGGCCCTACGGTCTAGTGCTGGGCCCGCTTAAGCTGCTTGTCGGCCGCCAGCCCATCCTAATGATGACAGGACCGTCTGGCCTTGGACTCCTGCCCCTTGGCTGACCTCGACGGAAAGCCGAGTTGAAGAATTTTACGCAGCTTCCATCTTGCCGGTCTATGGTAGGAAGTTGAGTCAGCGGACAAGGGCGAAGGGAGCGGAGTTCTACCGTGTAAACCAGCTTTATTTTTGGCAGGGCTAGATGGCGTTGATCCAGGCGATCCATCTCGGCAGGGCCCTGTCAACCGAGATTTGGTGGAGAGAGGGCCTAGGGAGGAACAGGAAGTGATCAGATGGATGGATTTCGATCGATGAGCTCTCCTGCGAGTGCTTCTATCACTGCGTACCACGTGCAGCTGTTGTCAACAGTCAACGAAGGCAGACACAGCGGTTTCACATTCACAAAGCTCAACCATCCCCCACCTGCCTGCCTGCCCTTTCTTTCTTTTTCTCTGTCGTGACGCACCATGTTCCGACAAAAGCCACGAATTCGGATCAATCAACTAATTGACAAGCACACATCTCAATGCACCAACGGAACGTCTTTTGCATTGGTATTGGAAACAGCCTGACAACGTTGAGGTTCCAGGCCGCCGGCGACCTCTCTAGTATGCCAACGGAATCAAACTCTTGATCAAGGGTTGGCCCTTGAAGAGAATGGCGCAAAGCCGTGGCCGTGTCACCAGGCAGGGATGCAGCTGGGGTATACGGTGGACTGATTGGTTCTTGCGCTAGATTCCGTCCTGTCAAACTCCTAAGCGCGAGCGGCGGATGATCAACGCCATTTCGGACAGATTATTGATCGCCCACTGCTCCAGAGGACGGATATTAAGTCCATTCCGAGCTCGACGGCGCCGGCACGGCATGCTTCCCTGCAAATTCTGAGAATTTTGCGAGGACAGGACTGAGTGAGTGACTGCCTCACTGCCTGACTGACTCATCAACTTCAACGACGAGGATAGGAGCAGCTTGTGGCATCGTTTACCTCTCCACAGTCCCGACGCCGTTGGCAGCGTGACTCCGGCTCCTACAGATTTCGTCATCATGGCCCGTTCAGGACAGTGAATGCTCAGAGACAGCCCAGCTGCTTTTGTCCCACCCCCACGCGGATCGTCTTGGTCCGCGAAGAAGCCTCATCTGGTGCTTTTTCGTGAAAAACGCCTTTGAAACATGATCGTCCTAGTGCTTACTGGGCGTGGGTGGTGTCGAGGTTTGGGGCAGCAAAAAATTCTGATGTTGTGCCACAGCCTCAGGATTGAAACCGGAGACTTTCATCGAGTACCGAAGGCCGGGGCGCGACTGCTCCCCCTTGCTTTACTTCGTACAGGCCGCCTAGGCTGGGCACTTACGGTCCTCGAGGGATCAACTGCAGGGCTCGGCGGACAAAAACATGGCTGAAGGAGTCAGCGATTGAGGCTGAACATGCCAGTGCGAGAAAACTCTTCAATTTCCTCTCTACCTTGGGGCCTGGGTTTGGGCGACGACACCAATGCCGAACATCCTCANCCCCCTTTTCGGGATCCCGTGTCGATGGCACAGAGACCTCGTTGTTTTTCTGCGCTCGCCAGAAGGATGGGACTCCTTGCCCCTCCAATTCCAGAGGGGCTACAAGTGCAACCACCATCACCAATGTTTCCAATGGCTCGTCATAGCTGCCGATATCGACATGTCGTTTTCCCCCGCACTTCCACCAGGGAGGGAAAGCACTGGCAGGGGAGATTCGCACCCATATGTTGCTTACTGCTGCTCATGGCGCGCGATGCAGCAGTAGCCCTCTCTGGCACATCACACACATTCGTCAGCAAGCTGTTGGAATGCTGAATTGCCTGATCTGGTGGCGCCAGCCGACTGGCCATCAATATTGATGCCTGCCCGGCAATGGAACGGCCCTTGTTACGAGACAACATTCCCAGTACCACACTCTTGGGACCCGCAGGGGGCAAAAGGACATGACCTACGCTCATCTGCGCGGGCTGAGCTCTAGGCTAGCCGTCAAGGAGGAGTCTCCGGCGACTGATAAATAGCACACAGGATTCGTGTTGTGGGACCAACGACTGCATATGTTCCAGCCGTAGGCCCCACCAGTATCCACCACCAAAGGGCTACGACATACAACGAATAGGCCGGGCGTGTTGGAATAGCAACGACAAAGCATCAGAAACAGTCTAACAATACCGGAGCGCGGCTCAGTTTTTTTTTTTTGGGGGGGGGGACGGCTCTGTGATACGTCGTGACTGCAGTGGTCAGCGGGCGTGTACCATATCTACTGTTAGGCATCCTGCAAGTCACACAAGTCTTGTGACTACCTTGGGCAGTACAGAGCCGGTCCCGTCACCTCCAAGATCTCTTTACTTATTCCACCTCCGGATTGCCTCCGGCAATGGGCGATGAGAACTCCCTTGCAAAAAGCATTGGATAGTATATCACTTTCCTATTTGGGCCAAAAATCCGCTGCCGGGTTGCCTTGCCTGCCTGCCCGCCTGGCGCCTTCTGTTAAATGGTCCTAACTGGCGAACCATTCCCTCCTCTCCTTGCAACGCTAACTATCATCGCCCTGAGCTGAGTCGAGGACATAATGTCCAAGGTTGACAACGGCGGTGCTGCTGTCAGGAACCGCGGGCGGCTTGGCCAACAGAACGAGTGGCCCCGTCCCAAGCGTCTCTTTTGGGCCTCTTGCATCTAGCAGGGGGCCCAGGTGCGAATCCGAGCCGACTCCATCGGCCAATATCACAGAATAAGAGCCTTCCCCAGCTGGGACTTTCAACGGAAAGGAGCAAAAGCCGCTAGTAGCAAACTATGGCCGGCAAACTCCATCCATGCTGATGGGCCTGGCGCCGAGGACGCAGGCTCATTGGCACATCGTGCCCACCATCCAGTCTGCCTGACTGCCTCCAACGTGCGACTGCAGCGCCCACCATGCGGGCCACGGCGTTCTCGTCACCAACCTTTACTGGTTTGCGCACGCCACTCGAGCCTCTCGCCTTGCCTGGGGGAGGCTTGGTGTCCGTCCCAGCAGTCTGGAGCAGGCCGCGACCACCGACGCCGTGCATTGAATTGCCTGCCTGGAGGCGCGAGCTAGTCGTGTTACGATATCTCGCAACGTGGTCTCCTCCTTGGCTCGCCGACACAAAGGAAGCCGGCGCAAGCCAGTGGGGGCTAGCTCTTTGATGATGGCCGACCGAGGGTGTGGTCATGATGGCGCCTCGTCGTGTTTGCCACGAGTCTCTGCCTGCCCAAGAGCTCCGTCCGCCTAGGTGGTGACCAACCAGGCTGGGTGAGCTTTCTGACCATCCCTGACCCTCCTTGGGAGTGCGATCAAGAATCAAAATCTCGTCAGACTACATCCTCAGCCTGAGTCTAGACCCTCTGCTTCTGCGGACCTGCAGCCGTCCAACGAGCCGCACATTCGGCTATTCTTTCTGTGCCTACGGCCTTCGGCTGCCATCGGACACACTCGAGGTAGTTCACATCATGCTGAGGCCAGGGACGAGGGCGAAATTTACCCTGTTGGCCTTGCGGCACATCAGCTAATGTATCAACATGTATGCACGTACGTGTGTATGTGCATGGACGCGATTTATCCCGCCGGCCGATCGCTCCCCCTTGCGAGCCGTTACCAACCCGCAGGCTCTTTATTACTTACATCAGGCTGCACGATGATGTGGCTCTTACTATTCCTATGTGTGGTCTTGAGTGTCTTCTGTCGGTTATTACATGACAGGTTGAGGCGGATGCTCGACGCTTTATTATCATGCATGGTCAGCCAGGACAGCAGGTCTCACCCCAGGTGGCTCGGCCGCGGGGAAGTGGGGAGGCAAACGAGAGACAATTGAGATATTGACAGCTGCTGCCGTCTGACGGTAGCATCTTCAAACATTATGCTGTGTGACCCATCTCCGTCGGGTGTGGCGGGGGTTGCGAAACGCCCATTACATTAGTCCCTTGGGGACGGAGGACACATTGGTGGTTCCATATGCCGACAGGCCAGCTGGTTAGCCAGCTGGAGTGTTCCTCCCCTGGGCTGGTGCGATGAAGTCGATGTTAGGCGAGATGGCGAGAAGTGACGCCGTCCGCCTGCAATCTAGGTGCCTCGGCCAGGCGAACCATGGGCCACCCGACGGCTTTCCCTTTTCAGCGAGACCTGCATCTTGGAACCACTGGGTACACTATCCTCCGTGTAACATATCTCGGTGAAGATGCAATTCCCCCTCTCGCCGGAAGGTGACAGATCAGATCAACTGTCACAAAAAACTGGCTGGCAGGCTGGGTGGCGGACCCTGCGCCGGCGCACTCGCGTTGCGTCGAGGGGTGCACGCAGCCGCCTCCCGGTCAGATGACCGCGACTGGGTTGTGTGTTCACTCGTTGCTCAGGGCGTCTCGGGAGTGCCACTTTTCTGATTGAACAATTGGCCTTCCAAGGTTCCCTGCCGTAGCGGGCGCCGGTCATGTGGCCGCGAAGGTGCTCGAACACCGAATCCCCGGCAGCAGTCCTGCGAAATACAGGCACGCACAGGGCTTCTCTCGTCGTTCCACAACATAAGCCTCCCCTCTCCCTCCACCTTGCACAACACTTCCCTCTCACAGCAGCAAGGACTACAACAATAGCAGCAGCAGCAGCAGCAGCAGCAGCAAGAGAACAAGTCTAGGCCCCCGGTAGTCTCCGGACAACGAAAAGAAACCGCAAGGGGGGAGCCGCACGCTTGGCTTCGGTCGGACCACCATCATGTTATCGACGCACCTCCTTGTGGGATGGCATTGGTCTTCGCCAACCCACGCCTCCTGTGCGTGAAATAGCTGACCCGATGCCCTTTCCAGGATGGTTGGAACACACTAAGAGCAAGTGCTTGGTGTCCAAATTGAACGAGATTTCGAGGTATAGACGACCGTCGCGAGGGGTAGCAACGGTATTGTTGCCGTTGAGGCCGTCGCCATTGAGGCTGATCAAGAAGTGCTCTTCGTCAGGGCTCTCAAGGTTGACAGATGCTGGTGCCATCAACTCCTGCTTCCTATTTTAAGGGTAGTGCTCACTTTCAACATTCACGCCCGTGGAATTTGCCGCTATAGAATGATCCCCGCATGCAACGGCGGTTTTTGCAGGTGGCGAAAACTAACAAGCGCATGGGTATGTGTGGTACGCATGAAGTGGCTGGTACAGCTTGTTGGACGTGTGATGGTGAGGTAATTTTCACCTACAACCAGACTACGGTCCTGATGCAGTGCATCGATGGAGGAGAGGATTGCCCCGACCACGGAAAAGAACGTGGCTCGAGGCCGGAAAGAGTCCAGGCATGTTGCGCTATTTCCCTCTTCCCTCACTCAGTGCCAACATACCTGAAGGGGGTTTCTTGCCACATTGGTGTCAAAATGGGCTTTTTTTATGATGACAATACTGAAAGCCATGGCAGTCGGACCAGGGAATGCTGGGACACCGGGGCGACCAAGCCATGGACGTAGTCGTTTCGGGCTGCACACCCAGGGGCACCAGCTGGGGTTGATGGCGTGCGGTGAATGACAGAACACATACTAACACTGACGTGAGCGCCAGATTTGACTGACTTGCTATTCTTTCAGGAGAGGTTTAGGTGTGAATAGTCCGTAGTTGGACTGATTGCCACATTCAAAACGCCCATGGCGCTTTGCCATCGCCCAGTCGTCGCAGTCTTTGATACCCGTGGCGTTCGGGACGCTGGGGATCTTCATTTGTCTGTATCGGACCAGGGACTTGCGTCTTCCCTGGGGCCATCACCATCATATGCATGTATCGAAACAGCAGAATATGATTCAGGGCCGTTCCTCGTTGGAAGGATGGCTCTCGGGATATCACCCAACGTAGATGGTCGTCCGTTCTTACTATCGTCGTCAATGGTCAAACAGTCCTTGACTATCTACGAACATAGTACGGCGAGCTGGTTCTGATGGAAATTTCATGTCCTGATGGAAATTTCATGTCCGGCGCCTTGCCGTGCGCAGTCCTTCCGCGGTGAGTTATGGATACAGAGCGTAATCCGGACCAGACCAGCATCTTGTGCGTCGTCGACATCGTCGAACTCCTTTCTGGCTGATTTTCAGCTGTCGGTCGCGGTATTGGGCCGAAGAAGCTGAGTGATGTGGAACTTCTGGACGCGGTTACCAAAGCCTGTTGTTACGTGTTCGTCAGTGTTATGTGAAAGGAGTATGCAAGCATAAAGTTGCGACATTATTGTTCCATTGTGGTTTCTATTATACACATTCAGTGTTCCTAGTCTTCCTTACTGCGCTTGAGGTCAAGCCCTTGTCACGCGCCTATTTCCTCAAATGAGTGGTTGTCCTGGAGCTTTCGCCATAACATCGCCCGTAGCCCTGGTAGTGAAATCAATGTCCTGAGAATGCCACATTGATGTTGTCAACATCATTACAGCTCGTTGGCTGCGATGCCCGGGACAGGAGGCACTTGAGCACCTCTATCACAACTTCCAAGGCAGCACTGCTACCACTAGCACTGCCCAACCTGTTCTTGGACCCAAAATCTCTATTCCAGTGTCTCAATGCTCTTAGCTAGCGGAACAAGCTTGCTGGGGAGACACCAGCCCCTGTCCGGCCAGATCACCTGGCCGTCCCTCGGAACCCCATGCCGTCACTGTTCTTCCTCCACGAGGTCTGTTCCGAGTTGACGTTATAAGCAACTCAGTTCAATAGCCGCATCTGTTTGAAAAAGTCTTGTGTCAGTCCCGCCCTTCGACCCCGTAAAGCGTCAGTCGCGGTGCTGGTGCCACTAATGACCGCCCCAAGGCTCATCTCTCTCACAGCTGGTGATGATGATATAGCCTGCCAGCCCGTTGTTATTGCTTCTCGTGCTCTTGACGACCATCCTGTCGAGACTGATGTGTCTTGGACCGCTGCGGCCTAGGTCGGGGGAGGGGTTGTGTGGTTGTGTCGTGGGAGCCAGAACGGTGCGATGAGTTGTGATGGTGTTGATGTGCAGTGTCCTGACAAGTAAGAAGCCTAGTCAAAAGAATAGCAGTGTAACTACTTATCGCGGTCAGATGGAAAAAGACAAGAAGGGCTCTTGACCTGCAATGACCCGACAGCCCGGGGTGGGCGATGGCAATCACACATTACTAGCTAGCAGTGGGTACACTTCAGAGAAACACGGGTTGGTCCCCTCTGGCGATGCACACTCCTGACCGGCGTCTGGCAACTGTCTACTCTGCATTAGTTAGCTAAGCCGAATAAACCCATAATCCATCGACGTGCCCCCTCAGTGTCTGACACGGCGGCCGTCGACGGACCAGCTGGACCGACTCCTCCCGGCCAACCACATTTCCTCCGCAATTTCCTGCCCAAGAGGAGCCTCCACTCGTTTGTTCTCTTGCTCGAGGTTGTTGTTTTCTCCCACGGATGCCATCTGTTGTTTCTAGGCAAGTCAGCCGAGAAGGCTGTGTCTTCTCAATGATCTCTCTGCTGCCCCAGATCCCTACCAGCCTCCTGCTGGTTCTTCCTCTATGTGGTATCATACATAATGAGATAGGGAATGTGTGTTCTCGGATGTGTCTGCTGTCGCGGATCACTCTCCTCCCCCTTTTCTCCGCCCTCGTATCCCGCGCCATCGCTTGCCGTGCTCTCTCTCAATGCCCTCCCGCAGTCACAGGCCGTACACATCCCAGCCATCAAAAACACCTGATGGATGCTCCTGGGCATTGTGCTCTTCAGAGCCTCCGACGTTCAGCGGTGCGAATTCGTTGCGAAACTCCTGCCGGAGTCACAGCTCGTCGTCATCGTTTTCCAGCTCCGACGGCTTCATGAGACCGCCAACCTTCGACCTCCGGTCGAGGTCTGCCTGCTGCTTGGCAGCATCCTCTTTCTCCTTCTCCACCTGATACAACTCGGCATTGTCCCCAGCGTACTCCTTCATAGAAATTAGGAAGTCACGCAGGTGAAGACGGAACTTGTCGTACTGTGTGTTGAGCGCGAATAGCCCCTCGACAAAGGCAGTGATTTGTGGCCTGGGCAATGTTAGCGCATATCATGAGCAGGCGTATGGTAGGGGTACTTACGCCTGTAGGTTGCTGAACGCGTTCGCCAACAGGGTTGCCACGAAGTTCCCAAGGAACTCGCGGTTCGAGGTACCCGCCTGGGCCATATCGGGCTGATAGATAGGGCCTTGGATCTTTGAAGCGGTTCCATCAGCTGGTTGCACGAAGTAGAACATGCGCATGAGGAGCATGGACTGTGTCTTGAAACCAGCCTTGTGATCCTGGTCCGTGACTACGAAGAAGACGTCCTGCAGGATGGGCGTGAAGAACTGGTTGAAGAAAGCGTTGGACGTCTGGACATCTGTCTTCTCAGCGATGTTGTTGATCAGCTCGAGGCACATGTTAAGGCCTGCCGCCTCGACATCGCGGTTGTCATGCTTGCTAGCCCACATGCACGAGTCGATCACAAACTTGAACTGTCGGTTGTCCAACTTGAGCAGTGCCGGGAAGCAGTTCAGGTTAATTGCCCTCAGCAGATTGAAGAACTCGACACGGTGCTCTGGGAACTCGGAGAAATCCTTGTTGATCATGTCCAGAGTGCATTCAAACACATTCTCCATGATCGTCGGTACCTGGTCCTCCATGAGAGAGGACAACTTCGAGATGACGGCGGTCATGGCCCTCAGAACCTCCGCGTCACGGGCACCAGGCACATTGCGGTTATAATCGACGAGGACGCAGTCGAGCAGAGGTGGGACCATCTGGGTTCGTACGGCGGTGTGATCTTCGGCCTTGTCGACGTACGTCTCGATCAACTTCAGGATCTCCTTCTTGATCGTCCGCAAGCCCCTAACCTTGGGCATCTTGGTGGCAATCTCTCCTTCCTTTGCAACGGATTCAGAGATCAGCTGGCTGGTTGCCCTGTACATCTGCAGCATGTCATGGTAGATGCGCCCAATCTGGGGGAAGAAGTACGACCCGACCGAGGAACAAGCTGAAACATTCGTCTTCATGATGTTCCCAATGATCTTGATTGTGTCGGCGTCTTGGAGGATTGCCGGGTTGACCGTCGCCTGCTTGATGATCTCATCCCAAGCGGCGTTAGGGTGCTGCATGAGCTCCGCCAGGAGTCGCTCCTGCTGGTTACGGTTGCCCTGGGCCGCCACCATGTAGCCGCAGGCCTCGTAGAAGGTGTGCACTTGCTGAGGGGTGAGGTCGCCCGTGATCTTTGGTAGATTTCTCACGATCTCCTCAATGAAGGGCTCATGCTCACTAGGCTGTAGGGCGACGAAGTGACGCTTACAAGACTTTGCAATCTTGATGAACGTATCGCACGCCATATCCTGAACACCTGTAATGACTGTCAGCTATGAATTGCAACAGTGTTGGGAAGTAACACACCTTCATGGGACTCGTGCATGAACTCAAACAACTTGTTCACGACCGTCTTAAGGAATTTCCAATGAGCCTTCAAAAAGCGGGGGTATTGGCCGACAATGTACATAATGTTGGAGGCCACCACGGCCTTGTTGTCCTTGCCGCGCTTCATTTCGGTGAGCCCAAGCAGATCTTTAATCACGGTGACCAGAAAGCGCTTCTCTGTCTCCTCGTTCATGGCCAGGGAGATCGATCCTATGGCCCAGCATAGAACGTTGCAGTTGTGCCAGGACCATTCCGAGCCGTCCACCTGCTTGGCGAGCTTGTCCGTCATGATCTGCTCCGTATCAACGACGTCCAGGTGGGTCAGGTAGACAAGACACTCGCGGATGGTCTTGTATAGCTGCACTGTGTCGCTTTCCTTCACAAATTCTCGCACTATCTCGCCTTCGTCGTTCTCGACAATCAGGACCTCCTCGGGGCGCACCATCTTCTCGATCATAACGACTCGAAGGTTGGACAAAACCTCTTGGTATTTGTGCTTCCGCAAGGGGTAGTTGTTCAGAAGCGCCGGGTTAGGCGCGCCACCTGACATGGCTCCCATGGCAACCAGCGGGTTGTCGCCAATGGGGAGGGACTGCATCTCCTCGTATAGCTCTTGGACCAACTTGAGCCAGTAGTCCAGGCAAATCTTGAAGATCTCCCGGTCATCGATCTGAGAGATACGGATCAGATAGTAGTGAGCGTGAGAGAGGTAATCGCGATTTGGCAGGTTCTCAATCAGGTTCAAGTGCATGGAGAAGAAATTGGTCAGGAAAAGAGCCAAGTTCTGCACGAATTGTTGATCTCGGGAGTTGCTTTGTGGGTATGTCGTCTTGAGGTCCATCTGGATGGGTATAATGGTCGATATAGTGGTTAGGACCTCGGTAAACATCTTCACAAGCTGCTCGTCGTAGTTATTGCCCGCCGGGCCGCCGGTCTGCAGGCCACCGATCTCCGTCAAGCACTGGAGCGTGATGTTGCGGAACTCTGGCACCTCCAGGAAACGTGTCCGAAGCAGAGAGATCAGTGGCGTCTCAAAGATGTAGCCGAGAGGGATCCAGTTGCAGAAACGAAGGAGTGTCTCTAGGGTCGCCAGAACCAGGCTTGGCTGGGTTGCCGTGTTAAGGATTTCCTGACAAAGCTGGAAGATCTGGGAGAACTCGTTGCACATGGTCGTCTTCAGACTCCGAGTCTTGGTGGAGGTCATCTGCTCGGCGGAATAGTCGAAGACCTCCTCGGAAAGGAGTCGAAGGATGATCATGTTGTTCTCGCAGACCGACAGGCTCGAATGACAGGCTTGGATGATCTCGTTGATGAAGGTCGGCCAGTTGTGGGGCCACTCCTGCTTCAGGACAGAGATGAGGACGAGATTGAGCTTGTTGAGCAGGGTTCGTTGGGATCGCAAGGATTCCTCGGTGCTGGAGCACTGCAGGATGAAGGAGACGATGAAGTTGCGGATGCCTGCACCACGGTCAGCGGGCCAGAGGAACAAGGTCTACCTGCTCGGTGTTGCGTACCTTGGCATTGCTCCCTTGGGAGGACCCTCCATCTCGTCGAGATGACATTGTCGAGAACCTGCAACGCCAGGTCTTTGCGACCTGTTAGTCCACATCCAACATGTTTGGTTTTTACTTTCATGTACGTACACTTTGTCTGTGGATAGGTCGCCTTGGACAGGATGTCGTCCACCATGAGCCATGCGTCAGGATCCTCCTTGAACTATATTCACGTATGGTCAGTGTCGATTTCGAATGCGGCGCGGCGGGGTGGCTTACCTGGTTCAGAGCGGCCTGGGCGGCTTTTTGCTGTGGAGGAGGGTATGGTCAGCGAATTCGCGGTTGGCAGCCGTATAAAGGCGGTAGAATGGCGTACCTGTTCGCCTCGTCCCTCGTAAAAGCTACGGACGAGCACGTCAAGCTCCTCGATAGTTATCGCCATGGCGACGGCTGGGCGGCTAGGCAGTGAGAGGTTGAGGGTGTGCACAGTCGGGTCGAGGTGGCGGAATTTGTCGGGGAGGGGGAACAGGAGGAGAAGGGGTACAAGCACAACAGATGCTCGCAGAAAAGGGGAAGGACGTCTTTGCCCTGGGGTATGGCTGTTGTCTGGTGTGGTGGGAGGGAGGTTGCGAGACCGCAAAAGAATGTCGGCTGAGAGGCAGGTCAAGTCGAGAGAGGTGGTAAGCCTTGAGCTTTTGGACGGGAGACAAGAGGCTGCAGCCAGCCCACAGCCAGCCAGCCCACTTGCGCCCGCTCGCGCTACCCCGCCCGGAATTTTGCAGGGGGCCTGGTTACAGGTAACCACACGTCACTGGCAGCCTGACAGCTCGCGTCTCTCTGCGCATCAGTACTCTAAAAGCGCGTCGCTTCACATCCTCAACCTCTGCTGGAGATTCTCGAATGTGACTGGTTGTGAGGCTGGTCACACACTGAGCAGCGGCTAGTTTTGTGGCAGTCTGTCGGTGATTATGCGGTGTGCCTCTCAAATTGAACAAGTCTCGTGGTCTTGAACACTTGCAGAGCGGTAGTGAGCCCCTCGGAAGATGTTTACTAATGAATGGAAGAACGCAGAAGACTCTCCCGGGACGCTCCCAGAAGCGCCAGCCGTTCCACACCAGACCTTTTGACATCTACTGTTTCTATTCAAACGAGCACCCTGGTTTTACTTTGTCTCGCAAGCTTCCGGATTTTGTCTACCAGTTGTCAGGATTTGCCTCCCACGGCGACTTGACTGTCATGCCGAGCTGGCCTCATGCCTTTTGATATCCACACTCGCTCAGACCATCCTCCAACGCCTTGAGGGCACGGTCGATATCGCCTCGCTTTTCATCCGTCACAGAAACACCCATGTGGCCGAAACGGATGTACTTCGGTGCGATCTCCTTGTGAATACCTCCAGCAAACACAACGTTTCTCTTGGCCAGCGCAGGTAGTATCTCTGCAGCCTTGACGTTGTCTGGCAAGTAGATGGCAGTCATACAGTGAGATCGGTCCTCAGGCTTGGTCGCGACCTGCTTCAGACCAAGCGCCTCTACGGCCTTCTTGATCTTGTCGGACACCTCGACGTGCTTTGCAAAGCGCGCTGACACAGGTCCAGCAGACAGGATCTGTTTGAGTGCCGTGTTAAGGGCGTGGATCAACTGTGGGGAGGGAGTGGCGAAATAAGAGGGCTTCTTAGCCTCGTAATTCCTCATAACTGTAAGAGAGTCAGTCCCTGCTCCACCATCTCGCGACTCCGAAATAAGGGTAAACGTACTAGGGGTCCAGTTCTTCATAGACGCAAAATAGGCGCCAATCGGCGCCTTGCGCTGCTCAAACACCTTGATAGCCCGTCCGCTGAACATGGAAATGGACAATCCGGCAGGACAGCCGATTGCCTTTTGGCTGGCAGTGATGACACCGTCGAGCTTCCACTTGTCGAAGTCGATCTCCTCGCCGGCGACGGAGCACACACCGTCAACGATCAGCAGCGTCTCGGGCGAAACCCTGTGTACCAGCTCCGAGAGCTCAGGCAGCGTACTCAGCACGCCGGTCGAGGTATCTACATGGGTGACGGAGATGACCTTGTACTTCTTGGCCTTGAGCGCTGCCTCTATCTCAGGCAACTGGGGCCTTGAACCGACGGCAGGCTTCAGCTGGTCGACATTCGCGCCGTACACCTTGAAGCAGTCCGCAAAGCTGTCGCCAAAGTAGCCGGTGGTCAGGACCAGCACGTTCTCGCCGGGCTCAACCAGGTTGGCGGCGACCAGGTCCCAGCCCAGCGTTCCGGAGCCCGAGATGACAAAGGGCTGCGAGGAAGGGTCCGTTGTCTGGAAGAGCTTCCGCAGCATCGACAAGGTATCACCAAACGTAGAGACAAAGCCGGGACCGACGTGGCTCTCGCTACGGGACCGAATTGGTCAACAGTCTGCCTCTCGTGTAGAACTTGCACGGCCGGTGTGCAGCGACGGGAGACGGGGCACACCAAAGTCCCGAACAGCGAGATTGGGCACATGCACATGGGCCAACAACAGCTCCGGCAATGCAGACCCCGCTGCCATGTCAGGCGTGAGAGGGCCCATCCCGTGCAGCGCCCGGGTGCCGCTGCAGGACTTTGGTGTAGCATCTCCAGATGCCGCGCCGTGACAAAGCACAATTGGGTACATATCGTCTCACCTGTAGTGACTCATAGACTGCAACACCGCATCGTCAAACTCGATGGGCCCCGGGATGAGCAGGGTGGAATGCTCTGGCTGGGAAGACATGGCGGCGGAGTCCCGTGCTGGTGCTGGTGCTGGTGCTGGTGCTGGTGCTGAAGTCGTAGTTGAGAGGCTGCGTGGTCCTTGCAGTCTTCCTTGAGCAGGCGAGGGTGGTGATGTAGAGGGCGAAGAAGGTGCTTTTGAAAGCAGGTGATTCGCCGTGAGGGAGAGGCGTCGGCTGGCGGAGCTGCCGCGGGGTATCATGGCCATGAGCGATAGGGGCCGAGACCGGTACATCTGGGTGGTTTGGAGAGTCTGCTGCCGGTACCCCAATCGGTGGTCGGTCCGCCTGCGCAGCACGGAACAGACAGCAAGTGAAGGAACGGAAACTACAGAGGGAAGTGGTGGAGCTCCAGCCGTGTCTTGTCCTCTGCCGTACTATCTTCTCCTGTCCTGCCCTGTACGTCTGTGTTTCGAGCAAGGGATCGTGCTGTGCTGGCGGGGACATGAACCGATTTCAACAGCTTTTGACTAATAAGCTAGGGCACTCGGTTTGTTTACGGAGTTGCCCAGTACTATAATGCCCGAACTGCACTGCAGCACACCCCGACAAATGACCTTGGTTTGATCGTTCGGCTGCCAAGTCCGGGTTACCTCCGTCAGGTCGGGCAGCCTCCCGAGGTACCAATGTACCTGCGCGTCTGCTGCGAGTGCGGGCAGGCAGTCCCGGTGGGAAGCTACCCCAGCAGCGGAGCGGGACAGACAAGGGGTCCTGCGCCTAGAGCAGGCAGTGCATCTGCTGTAGATGATGCACCTCGTCAGCCTTGGGGTTGTGGCCTACGACTGTTTGAGCTCACAGACAACCACACCACCGACGTCACGAATCGCGCCCCGCCGCGGCCCCAGAACCAGCAATTGGAGACTAAATTACGCCAACCAAGCATGCAGAACGTGTCCTGAAACGCAATACTGGAAACTCGTGTGCCTACCTTACTCGGCGCAACGGCGCCTGCCCTGCCCACTACTGAAGCTCGACGCTCTTGGCCGAGTCGCTCTGGACGCGGTACGAGCCATTGAGACCCAACCTCTCGTCTCGATACCTTCTAAGTTCCACAATATCACCGGGTGGCACAATGGCATTCCTCATCTTAGTGATAGGGGACCTCCACATTCCCGATCGAGCTCTCGACATCCCTCCAAAGGTACCTTGCCCGCGGCGTGCGCGCGCACACAAACACACAGACATCTCTGCTCCTGTCATTCAGAAGCGAGCGAAACAGGACGCTAACAACTACCGTATAGTTCAAGAAACTCCTCGCCCCGGGCAAGATCTCTCAGTCCATCTGCCTCGGAAACCTGACCGACAAGCCGACGTACGAGTACCTTCGCTCCATCTCGCCGGACCTCAAGATCGTCAAGGGCCGCTTCGACGTCGAGGCCACCTCCCTGCCCCTGACGCAGGTCGTTGCCCATGGTGGCCTTCGCATCGGCTTCCTAGAGGGCTTCACACTCGTCTCCAGCGAGCCCGACCTGCTGCTGGCCGAGGCCAACAAGCTCGACGTCGACGTGCTCTGCTGGGGCGGCACCCACAAGTTCGAGTGTTTCGAGTATATGGACAAGTTCTTCGTGAACCCAGGGTCCGCCACCGGCGCCTTCTCCACCGGCTGGGGCACCGGCGAGGGCGAGGACGAGGAGGTCGTGCCGAGTTTCTGCCTGATGGACGTAGGTTACGCATCTCACCACTCTATTCTTTGAGGCTTGCTGCCAGTCACCGGCGGCATGCGGTCTCACGGCGGGCAGCAAGCTCAGATCTGTGGTTTTGCCGAGCTGACTTGGTGATCTAGGTCCAAGGTATATCACTGACATTGTACGTGTACCAACTGAGAAAGGACGAGAATGGCGCAGAGAATGTTGCGGTTGAGAAGGTCACGTATACAAAGCCAGTGGAACCGACAGGTACATCATAAGGGGATTTACGGCCTGTGCGGTAGCTACAAGCCGTTGTGATGGACAGGCCGCACCAGCGGAGACAATGAAGCACCATCAAAAAGCATTAGGACACGATCCATTGATTGTGTAGTCTTGACAAATCTGCATCCCAAAGACGTAGGAGCAGACAGACAGGTGGGAGCGTCGTTTCTTCAAGTGCCACATTAGATACTCATAATGCCTCATTCCAAAACTTGGCATGAAATCCGCTTGCTTTCAATGTGTAAGAATCCACGCTCGTATCCTGTTTCTATCAACCCATCCCAGAAGACCGCTCAACGCCACTTCGAACCAACCAGGTACGCCATGCTTCCGATTTTGCCGTCAATATCGTCCAAGAATTCATTACATTATAACATCATGCTTCGACGCCTCGACGCCTTGTCCTGGAGTAGCGACGTTGAAATGTCCCTCACTGGTTCCAGGCTAGCATCATACGAAGAGTCCTCGTCCTGTTCATCATCAAGCATCGATGACTTTTTAGGAGCAGCCATCGACGCCCGTTTTCGCGAAGGCTTCCTGAGGTCTGCCCCTGACGCCGATGGATCGCCGGCGCCTACGTTTTTGGCCACCGTTGACCGCCTTGTCCCCTTACTGCCCCTGCCTTTCTGAAAGGTCTCTTTGGGCTGTTCGACCACGGTGGACTCGTCTCGGAATTCGTATGGATCGATTTCTTGGCCCTCCTCGGCGCCGCAGTCTTCGTCTTGGTCGTCTTCTGCCTTTTCTAGATTTTCGAACAGTTGGCTCTGCCTAGACGATGGCCGTCTTCGTCGGTCGGTCACAATCTGGCCTCCCTGGCCCGCTGGCGGTACTTCTTTCATCGAGTCCTTCTGCGATAATGGACTCATGACTGGAGGCCGGCGGGCTGCCTCATTCTCCATGGCTGCTTCGGCTGCCGGGAGCTGGGTCGTCGACGCTGATCGCGTGAGCTCGCTATCGGCCGCGGGCTTTGACGCCGACACCGAAGTGACATGGTGAGCCGAGCTAGTGCGCTTGTATTTGCCCTCTCCAGAGACTGCATCCAACATCTCTTTCGTCGGCCGGCGCATCTTATCCCTGAGATTTGGTTCGGCATAGCTAACAGATGCTCTCACCCTCCTGCTGGGTCTGGACGTCTCTCCATGAGAGCTGATATCTGCTGGCGGGGGCGTATCTCTGGGCTTCTCGCTTGTTGATTTGGTTTCTGGGGTGTCTGGGAAGACGACACCGGGGTCTGCCGACGGAGTCTCTGGCTCTACTGGCTGTTTCGCCGCCGATGGCCCCGGGGGTGGCAGTGATGGGAGCTTGATGGGAACAACCCTCTTCTTTTTCAATGGTGCAGCCTTCAGTGCGACCTCCTTGGTTTGGTCCGCCATAGCCTTCATCAGATCTCCCGTTGTCGCAGATTTGGGAAGCTTCTTCGGTGAAGTTATGCCGTCGTTCCTGCTCTTGTCTGCGAGAGGTTGCCTGGGCCGTTTCTTGGTGGGATCTGTAGTCTCGGGCTTCTTCTCGTCAGACCTGCTTGACAAATCCTTTGCACCGCTGCGGTCCTTCAAATCCCTCACAATCAGCGGCTTTTCAGTGGGGTTCTTGTTGCCGGGGTTTTCCGCGCCTGGGAAGGCCCTAGATATTTGAGCTTCGTCGTTCTCGTCGCCAAACTTTCTCTTCGAGCCTGCTTTGATGGAAGGATGAGTTGACGGGCGGGCTGGCTTGACTGGCCTCGGGTCATCTCGCGACGGGCTTGCTCCCAAGTTCACACTGGGCTGCTTCGTCGGTTCTATGTCTGGTCTCGAAGGGGAGCTGGACGGGAGCAGTGCTTGAATCTTGAGTTTGGGACTAGGTTGTGAGGTGCCAGTTGACCTGCTCGGACTGTCGACTTTGACTGGCTCTTCGACGAAGCGCGAAGTGGGAGGTGGCCCAAGGTCTGGCGAGTCTTTTGAATTCTCGGCCTCGGAGCAGATTGCCAGTATTTCATCGTGGCTAAGAAGGTGTCAGCATATTTGCGCTCCAATGATGTTCAATGCTGATCCATCATACTTCATTGTCCGTCGTGGATATGTTGTGTTCTCCTGGATGGGCGGTAGCCTCCCCTCATGCAGAGCAGCCATGTCGGCGCTGCTCCTCGAATCTCGTGGCCGCTGCTTCGCCGCTGGGCTGCGGTCTATGCTTGTCCGCTTTCTTGCGACCATTGTGCCCCCGGATGAAGAGCGCGCGTGTCTCTTGGCTGCGCGCTCCAACCCCAGCCCCCCGAGCATTGCGCTCCACTCCTCGAGCTGCGCCTCCATCCTAGCCTTGATCTCAAGGGCATGGTCTGCGATTCTCTGTGCTTCTCGGCACTCCTCAAGGTCTCGTTCGAGCTCCAGTATGCGCCCGTTCAGGGTGAGGTTGTCCGAGAGCAGTCGGCCGCATTCGCTCTCGAGCGACCGGATGCGCAATGATTGTGCCGAATTGACTCTCGCGATATCTCGATTCTGCCGCAGGAATTTCTTCCTCACTGTCGCAAATCGATACCAGGTCAGTATGTGGGCATGGACGGGGGGCTTGAAAGCCAGCGGGCACTTACGCGTTTCTATGCTATCTGTTGACATTGGTACTTCGTTCAGTCTTGCCATCTCGCATAGCTGCACCTAGGGCGGAGTGCTGGATGACGGGATAAATGTGGCAAATAGGTGGAAACGGGAAGATTAGAGCGAGTGGATAGGAATGTTCTGTTCTACTTTCGAGGGAGGTGTAAGAAGGTGGTTGGACTGGGTCCAGGAAGTAAAGTGCTTGTCGCTTGTTACTATTGGGGGGCTGGCTTTTCTGCACCAAAATGGACCTGTTGGTTGGCCGAGCAACGGGATTCTGGTAGGACCCTCCCACCCCCACTATCCAACCAGACATGCCATCACCGCGTTGAAAACCAGGGTCAGGGTCACAGTGTTCACGCGTGCCTTTCTCTGGGGACAATCGCATCTATTGATATCTGGTGGCCGTCCTTGTCAACTGTCGACACCGTGTAGAGGCATCCACTGCGAGAAAAGCACTCCTCATGTCTTTCCCGGGCAGGTCCATCCAGCCGCATATCCGGCAGCCGTCTATGGCGGGCACAGCGTCATCGGCCGGACAGTCTCCTGCGTTGGTGGCACGGGTCAATGAGAAGAAAGCTGAGCTCGAGAATCTCCGGGAACTGCGCGACCTGAGTGCTGCAGTCGCGTTGCAGATGGAGGCCTTGGAGCAGAAGCTGGCCACACTGTCTGACGGCACTGAAGGTATGGTATACACTTCACCAATGGTAGATTGGCCCATGGTCTCGAAGACGAGAACGAAAAAGACGGTCAAAGGATTGACTGACATCAACAGCAATCGCTCTTGTAATGGGCAACTGGCACAACGTCCTACGCGCGATCAACATGGCTTCTTGTAAGTCGTCCCCCTTCAACCTCCAAATTGCAGCACATCCGGCAAGACTCAGCTAATCATTACCCTTTTACAGCCAAACTGCCGAAGCCGCAGAACGATGCAGAAGCAGCAGCAGCTCTGCCACAAACCTTGGTTCGCATTCCAACCGAGCATGCGCCAGCACTGCAGGCCCAGGCCGAGGCTGCTGAGGAAGCAAACGAGTGAAGCCAGACGCTCGGATTGAGTGTCTAGGGCCTCATTCTGACCCCGGCGTCCTCGTGCAGCACCTCGGAAGTCTGATTATTAGTGTTTGGCTCGTTGTGCTGGACAGATGGTTTTCGATCTGTTTCAGCCCTCGCGGCCGCACTACACAGCAAGTCAGGTTCGTGCTGGAGTACCTGGCACTAGTCCAGACAATCCTGCAAGAACCGCCGTCGACGCAAGTGCCTCCCTGCCTCCGTCCTCTGGTGGCGACAGACAATGCCATTCAAATCGAAGCTAGCACTTGCCGTGACTGGGCGCGTCCGACGTGTGGGTGATGGGAGGATGCTGCGGGGGAACATACCTCTTTGGATGTGCCTCCCCCTGCCTCCGATGTACATTACCATGCACACTGGTGGATTCTCAGGACACCAGGCAGTCATCATTATCTGAACCTGGATCCGTACCTGCAGGCTCCATATCACTTGACTTTGAAATCCAATCGCCGGTATGCACCATTGCCTAGACTGAGGCCTAAATTAAAGGGAGGGAGGTTGGTTATGTATTTAAATCCATCCGCCCCATAGATATGATACCCCATAAGACGTCTCGGGCATTTCTGCCGTTACGAAGAATTTGCCGGCAAGTTCCTGTCATTCCAAGGCCATGCACTTGTGAAAATGTCCAAGGGTGCCAATTCAGGTCGTAGTTAGATCTGGTGATGGAAGGTCACACACACACACACACCAATGACAACCAATGCAAGAGCGGCTGGCCTCACGCGTCGCCATCGCTACTACACACTTCCGGTAGCTCTGTTTACTTTGACTACGCGTTCGTCAGCCCGCTCCTCACCAAGACCTGTTGCCAAGCCCCATCTCGTCTCTGGGTGAAGCTTCATCCACATTTGCCGCGTAGACTTTGCATCTCAGCCTTTTTGGGTACAGCATCCATCATCAAGAATGCACTTTTGAACCAAATTTGTGTTGCCCCGACCAACCCAATCACAACTCGCAAACTGGCCCTCGTCGCCGGCGCGGCCACGTTTCCATCCCAACCCTACCCGCCGTGTGTTTTGTTCATGCACCGAGATTACGCTGCTTTAGCTCGACCCTTGTCTCACGACTCTGTCTCGTTTCTGGGGCTTTCCAAAAAGGGCCGACCCCTGTCTCGTCCGTCTCGCCCAGAGATCCATCCGACCCTCCTCCGACGGCGATTTATTAGAATGGCCCTCATGGCTGTCTCGCCCACCGGTGGCACAGACCTCAACCTCTCCCCATCCTCAGTCGCTGCCAACTGCAACTGTACCCCGAACCCCACCCACGCCGCTCTCACCACATCAAAGTCAAGCAAACTAAACAAGTCAGCGCGCAATACTGTTCATTGGGACCGCGGCGTCTTTGACCCCTCCGTCAAGTTGGACACCGACCCAGAAGCGCAGGAAAACAAAGCAACGCCCAGCACCTCCACCAAAGACTTGGAGTGGACCCTCCGCTCCCAGGATATCCGTGCTGATCCTAGTGACAAAAAGTCTCGCGGCCGTCGGCACCGTCCTCAACTCGCAGCAGAGACATTCACTGCCCCCGAGGTACTCGCCGAGTCTATTGACAGCCTCTCGGCCCACAACGGTTGGTTTTACCGCCCTGGTTGTTTCAATAAGCCCCGAATGATTGGCTAATCCACGATTGAACTCAGAATCCTTTGGCGAACACGACTTAGTCAAGGCAGCCAGAGGCCAGGATCCCCAGGAGAACATCTTCGAGAAGCACAGGAAGAAGGACTTTCAATGGGTTCTGTCCCTGCCGGCTTCAGTCTGTTCAAGTCCTGACCAGCCACTCCAGCCGTTGGACAACCATCTAGATATCGCTGCCTCTTGCATCACCGATCAGGGCGACAGGCGGTATTTCGGTTGTAACCTGCTTACTTGGACCAAGGCAGCTGGACGTAAGGGACATTTCCCTGGCGATCCTAACGACGAATACCTGCTTCTGGCAACACCAATTGAGTTGACACCGGACCAAATTCATACTGCCGATCTTGAAACTACCTCGCACCGATTCCGTGTTCTTGGACAGGACGACCACGAGTTTGTCATGTCTACTCGAATGATGAGCAGCCCTGCCAGTGCCGCAACCAGCGGACCTCAGAGCGCGAAGTGGTCCACTGCTGTAGACGCATCAGAGGACAGCGACAACACTCTCACGATTGAGCCACCCCGGCGCCTCATGACGGCTCCTATGAGCACTATCGAGGACTCCTTGGAGCAAATTGACCAGCTTGAGGATGAGTTCGAAGCTGTGGCGGCAGCCACATGCCTGACCCAGATCTCGAACACTGGAGAAGACAAACCCAGAGATCCGGTTGCGAAACACTCACCTTACTCTAACCCTGCATCGAAGGCCACTACACCAAACGGCAAGGCTGCTTCCAAGACAATCAGCGCCATCCGAGGCGAGCCAAGCGCGTTGTCGCCCAGTAGCCCGACGCGCAAGTCTTCGCCCCCAAAGGCTGAACCGGAGGCTGAGAGAAAGACAAACCTTGGGACTACGACCAGAAGAGTGGCTCNCCAGCCAGTCTGGCCCCGCCAAAGCCCTTGCAGCGGGCCAGCAAGGCACCGACTATTTCCACATTCGAGCTGCCCGGCGAAAGGATCGCAAGGGAGCTCAAGGAGAAGAAAGCAGCCAGGCTTTCCATGCAGCTTGACTCGCCCAAGGTTACAGACGTCAAGACTACGTCGCAGCGGCTACCTTCTTTCCGGTCTAGCAAGCCGCCCACGGTTCCTGAGTTTGAGCTCCCTGGTGAAAGAGTCGCCAGGGAGCTCAAGGAGAAGAAGGCAGACCGGCTGTCCATGCAGCTCGACCCGCAAAAGCTTGCAGACTCCAGCCCCCCACCGCAGAGAGTCCGCTCCGTGAGATCCAGCAAGCCGCCGACGGTGCCTAATTTCGAACTGCCAGGCGAGTCGGTCTCGCGGATGAAAAAAGAGCGACTTGCGGCGAAGCTCAAGGCCGAAGAGGAAGAGACCCAAAGACGACGTCAATTCAAGGCTCGGCCACCACCTAGCAGTGTTGGTGGCTCTGCCACTGTACGCTCGACCTTTACTAGCCGTCAGCGTGAGTCCCAGGGCGGACCAGCGGACCAGCAGAGCACAGTCTCTCCATCGGGCCCATCGCCCAAGTCTGGGGCGACCAAGCGCCATTCTGTCGCGAAAACACCCTCGGTGGGCCGGACGGTTAGCAATGCATCTGCATCCACCGCGCAGACAAACCGCGGCCGCACCTCGAGCGTGGGGTCATCCCACTTCAGCGCTCGCGCAACTTCGTCGTCCAACGCTAGTGTCGTGTCCGCGAGCAAGCGCAGCCAGGTGTCCAACGAGGAGATCCAGGAGCAGAAGGCGCGCGGCAGGGAGATCTACACACGCGACAACTCGTACGGCCAAGACAAGGAGCGGGAGAAGCGTGAGCGCCAGCAGGCGATCCAGCTGGCGCGGCAGAAGTATGCGGAGCAGAGTCGCATGCTTGCTGCCAGCAGGCGGCTGAAGCAGCAGCAGCAGCAGCAGCAGACGTCGACTGCCTAGGAAGGCGAGACAGGAGGGCCTGTGATAGCAGCAGATGACGAGCCCCCCCAGGTGCCAATGCACAGGGAGCTGCATGGCGTCGCGATGAGGAGCTGCGTGGCGTGAGTGGTTAACGAGCTGATGATCTGATGAGGTGGCGTTTGCCTGTCTGTATTGCGGCCCCCGGGGTTAGACCACCTGGCGCGGAGTATCTGCTTTTTGTTATTTTGCACATTCTGTGCCAGGCGTTGATTGGGAGTTGAGCCACACCGTGGCAGAGCGGAGCAAACTGGTGCTCGCAATCAGCCCGACGAGGTCCTGAGGCTCAGGCCAGTGCAATCATCTGGCTGTCATGGATGGACTGCCACGTGATGCGAGCATTATGTATAGTTATATGTCCTTTTTGGTAAAACCCGGGGGAAATCCGGGGAAGCACGACATGAGCATAAGAATAAGGGCGAGCATGGCTGTGTGTAGGCGCAGATGATGGCGTGCTGTAGGATAGATAGATCAACTATGCTGAGCACCTGATATGGTCTTGGGAGCCCATCATGAGAAGTCCCAGGGCAGTGGATGCAACCTCAAGCATCTCGTACATGGGTAAGATGTGGTGAGATGGTAAGAAAGGGGGAACCATGTGCCCGTATTACTTGGAACCCGACTGGGGGGCCAGCTATGGAAATTTCCGAGGTTGGGGGGGGGGGAGAGACAATAATAAAGGGCCAAGGCGCAAACCCGCCGTCCTTTGTTCTTTTGTTATCGCGCAGAAATCCAGCAGACAGCAGCAGACAGCAGCAGCAGCAGCATCAGCATCAGCATCAGCAGGGCCCCAGACCACATGGCGCCGAGCCCCGTCACGGAGCCCTCGTGGCATGGGCAATTTGGGGTTGGGTTTGGTCACGGGGAGACGGCGCAAGGCGACGGCGGGGAGGCAGTAATCCATGCCAAGCTTCGGCAGCTACTTGTAGCGACGCACCATATCCATATACCAACTCTGGCCCTCGTCTCTGGCTTCTGTGCGCTGGGCCTCGTAGTAGTATTCATCCGGCGACAACGCACCTCGCCCTCATCTACCTGGACACGGACACTGTCGAGTCGTCGGCACCGGCAACACTGGCCCTCACGGAACAGCCCTCAAAGTAGTGGCAAAGGAGGCTCGGCTGGCCCGGACTGCCTCACCACAACCACCATCACCGCCGCCGCCACCACCTCAGCCATTGGCACACCCGGGGGCAAGGCTCTAGAGATGGCCAGGCAGGACAAGGAGAAGGAGGGCCGGAACCCGCTCCGGCCCAGGCCCCGCACGCCAACGCCGCACACGGGCCCGTCGGCCACCGTCTACCTCGCCCAGGGCCGCTGCACCGGCGTCGTCCTGCCCCCCAGCTTCGCCGTCCCGCGCGCCGTCGAGGCGTGGCGCGGCATCCCCTTCGCGCAGACCACGGGCGGCCAGAACCGCTTCCGGCCCCCCGTCCCGCTGGACCTGTCCGCCTCGTCCGCGGCGTCGGCCTTGGACGCCAGCACGTTTGGCCCCGTGTGCCCGGGCACGGCGTCCCGGATCCCGGGGATGCTCGACGGCGAGGACTGTCTCAACCTCAACGTGTACCGGCCCGCGTCGGCGTACGAGCCCGGCGGGCGCAAGCTGCCCGTTGTGGTTTATGTCCACGGCGGGGCGTTCAACGGCGGCCTGGGCACGGAGCGCGACATGAGCAGCTTCGTGGGCTGGTCCCGCACGCCCATCGTCGGCGTCAACTTCAACTACCGCGTCGGGGCCCTGGGCTTCCCGAGCTCGACCCTTGCCGAGCGCGAGGGCGCCCTCAACCTGGGGCTGAGGGACCAGAGGCTGCTGTTCGAGTGGGTGAGGCACAACATTGGCCACTTTGGCGGTGATGCGTCCCGTGTCACCCTCATGGGGATGAGTGCTGGCGCGCACTCGGTGAGTCGTGTCCTGTCCTGTGTCCTGTCCTGTCCTGTGTTTGTGCTTCCGACCGGATTTGAAGAGAAATTGTTTGCTGTGTATCTGTTGCACAAGCAACGCCATCACACCCCAACCGAAGCTGGACCAGTGTCTCGTCCACTCGTGCTGACGCAGCCACAGATCGGCTACCATCTGCAGTCATATACATCCCAAGATGCCCCCTTTCACGGCGCGATCATGGAGTCCGGAGGTGCCACCGCGCGCGCGACCCTCTCATCCTCTCACCCCCGGACCGAGCAGCAGTTCAGTGAATTCCTCCGAGCAGCAGGCATCGAGCCCAGCCAGACGCGTGTGGACCACGTCTTCCCCATCCTGCGCTCGCTGCCGCTCGAGACAATCCTCTACGCGTCGAGCACCGTCTTCTCGCGGTACCAAGACCCAATCCGATGGCCCTTCCAGCCCGTCGTCGAATCCCTCCCGTCGCACGACGCCAGAGACAGCGGCAACGGCGGCGTGATCCCGGACCTGCCCATCAACCGCTTCCGCCGCGGCAACCACCTCAGGATCCCCGTGCTGGCGGGCTTCAACACCAACGAGGGCACCGTCTTCGCCTCGCCGGCCGTCGACTCCGGCGACGACTTCCTCGGCAAGTTCGCCACCATGATCCCCGGCCTCACCGCCGCCGACTTGTCCGCCCTGGCGAGGCTCTACCCGGACCCCGCTACCGACCCTTCGAGCCCGTATGCGAGTGTGCCGCCCGGCTTCGGCCGCCAGTGGGCACGCTACGAGGCTGCATACTCTCATTATGCGTATATATGTCCCGTCCTGCAGACTGGCCACTTTCACAGTGTGCATGACGAGAGCAGCACTGGATGCGGTGGTGACTATCCCGTATGGGTTGTGAGTAGCAGCAGCCCTACAATTACCCACTTCTTTTGTATGCCCGAACCGGTCCTGATCGGATGACGACCATCATGATGCCGAACATCGTCACTTGGGATCTGGAGAACAAGGCGAGGTTTGAGTCGGAAGAGACTGACCCCATGAAAATAGTACCACTTCGCCGCCCTGTCCCGCCCAGACTTCGGCGGCAAGGCCAACCACGTCGACGAGGCCGCCCTAGTCGCGCACGACATGGCCGCCATCGGCAACTTCCCCGGCCTGGTCCGGACGGCGGACGCCATGCACGGGGCCTGGACCCGATTCATCGCCACGGGCGACCCAAACCCCGCGCACATCGACGCAGCAGAGAGTACCGCCCCTTCGTCCCCCTCCCATGCCCATCCGTCCTCGGCCTCAACCCCGTTCTGGCCGCGCTTCAACAGCCCCCTGATAGGCGACACCGCCCTGGCGCCCGGCCGGCTGCGGCGCAAGGGGCGCCACGAGGGCGGGGAGGACTGCGGGCGCATCATGATGTTCGGCCTGGGCAACGACGAGCGCATGGGCGATGCCGGGAGGGGGACGCCCGGTGTGCCCGCGACTGTGGTCAGGATGACCGAGGGCGAGGTTGAGAAGTGCAGGTTCTGGTGGGAGCGGGTCGAGCTGAGCGAGGGCACGGGTCGCCGGCTGGGGAGGGCTGCTGAGAGGTCGAGGCTGTAATGCCTGGATGTATATGTGTGTCTCGCCATGGACAGTGATTGCCACCTCTCAGGGCAGCCAATTTGCTGTCTTCCAGGACTTTATCGACCAACCAGTCCATCGTTGGATGTGTATATCGTTGTTATAGACGCCTGAATATCCGACCCAGCATTGTCAATAGCGATTACTAGAGCTCAACAATATAGTGACCTTGTGCCCCTCCACTGTCTCGGATTCGCAGAACCCTCGTTACTATATCGTCCCGGGTGTAAGTCAAGATTTACCAGCTTGGGATGCCCATAGCTTCGAGCACGCACAACTCGCACCGCACACCCACCTTCGCACGGGAACTTGGATCTGTTTGTCTCTGTCTCGTTCTAGAACCAAGGGTCGGTCACCTGGAGAAGCTTCACACGCGAATCGACCCGGGGCGAATTCAAGTGAACCAATATATAAGCAACTGGCCTCTGGCTAGCTAAGCCCTGGCCACACACTGCGTGTGTCGGGTTTCAGAGGCACGGAGGCGCTCTCTGCCCACCCTCCTTTGTTCTAGTAGAGCATCAACAGCTGCGCACGTAGTTATGTACAACCAGTTCCTGCAAAACACGACTTGTGGCCCCATTTTGTACAACATCTTGGCTGATTATCCTCCCCTCGACACATACAGCCACACCGTCCGTGCAATCGTCCAGGTTTCTTTGAGGACCTCAAAATTCAACCTCACTTCTACAAACCGACTGCCAGTGATCTTCTCGAGCTCCATCAATTTCTACACCTCTGAGCTGCTTCGGTCTTGTTTTCGAAGGTCCGTCGTCGTGATCGTCCGGGTTATCCTCCAAGCGTGTAAAGGGGTATGTGTGCGTGCATTGTCCAGATGCGTGTACTGCGATTCGCGAGGTCGAATCGAGCGCGAACATTATGATTGTATACAACAGAGCAAAAGTCGAACAACAAAGGAAAGCTTTTGCAATAGAACACCATCTAACGCCGCCAAGAAAGAAAGGATGGTGATGATATTTTGTCCAAACGCCGAAGGATGGTATTAAAGCCAGTATTGTGGGTAGACGTGTCCGGAGATGGGGGTGAAGAAGGGTATCTATCGTTAAGAACTCATAGCCTCCGACATACGGCTTAGCGTAAGGTGACCGGTTCGGAAAATCCCACGCAAAAGAGCATTAGAAGTTTTGCGAGATGCCGGCGCTCTGATTCTGCGGGAAATGCGAAGGGTTCTCGATGCGCGTGTTTCGTCGTGCCGGGTTATCCCTAATAACAGGCTGACCACCAGGCGGGCTGTTGTAGGCACCGTTGTCGGTGTAAGGGTCGTATTGCGCGTAGTACTGGTCTCCGCCGTAGGCCTGGCCGATTTCTCCGGACCCATCCGAAGGCGCACCGGCGCTGTAAGACGAGGACGCGTTCGAGGGGCCCCGCCGCACATTGCCCCCGCGATTATTAGCCGTTGACGGGCCCATAGCACCGAGAATTTCGCCTTCGGGAGAGTGGTGACCATCTTGCATCAGCGGCTCGCCGGGATGAGTGGCCCGAGTCGGTGAGTTACCGTCAGAGTATGGGTGGTCCGAGTACGGAGTGTCGGAGACCATGCCGCCGGACATGGTCGTGGAGGCCTTGCGACCTGTCGAGCCGCCTAGGGTTGTCGAACCCCATCCACGATAACCAGAGGAAGAGTCCTCCTTCATTTCGTAGCCAGCGCCACCGCCGGAGCCAGGGATCGTAGGATCGGCGTTCGGGTTGTAAGTGTAGTCCTCGACCTCCTTCCGTCGCTCCTCTGCTGACTCCTTCCGTGCCTTGCGCTTCCTCCACAGCCAAAGCCCTAGAGCGACGAGAATTGCTACGGCGGCGATAGGAACTACCACGGCAACGGCGATGGTCCCGCCGGTGCCTATCCCACTGCTGGAGTTGGACTCGCTGCTCTGTATCGCTCCGGCACTGGTCTCGGACGAGGAGCTTGCGTCGGTAGCAGATGGTGTATTGATGATAGTCCTCGTGATGACCTGGGTACTTGTAGTCCCATCAGAGACTATGACCGAGGACGAGACCGAAGTTTCTGTCGTCGGGGTCGGAGTGACCGATGTTGATGTCGACGAAGAAGTAGTCTCAGACGAGGACGTGGTCGGAGTGGTCTCAACAGATGTCAAAGTCGTAGGCTGTGGCGCTGTCGTCGGGGTTGTCGTTGTCGGCTCTGGGGTGGTTGTTTCTGAAGTGAGAGTAGTAGGTGCTGGTTGCGAAGCTGTTGTTGTTGGTGCCGTCTCCGCAGTGCTGGCGGTGGTCTCCGGAGCTATGGAGGTGGGGGTAGTGTCAGCAGAAGTACTTGTCAGTGTATCTTCCGGCGTGCTGGTCGGCGTCGTGGACGTCTCCGACGTCGCCGACGCAGTAGGAGCCGAGGAAACTGTCGCAGCAGTATCACCCGTACTTAGGGAGGTGGCATTGGTATTGCTCGCCGACATGATTAACAAGGGCTTGTGCGTCAACCAGGTTGACGCAGGCCTAGAAGTGGGAGCCATGTTAGCAATGGTCCGAGACGAGAGATTGCATGAGACATCGTGAGATTCATCGCGCGAGGGCAAGTTGACGAGGAGGCAAGGTGAGGCAAGAAAAGATAAGGCAGCGACATGGCGCAGATCGACAGACAAAACTGTACTAAACAAAGAACAGGCGTGGTCGATGATGCAGATTGTTTGGACGACGCGCGAAGGGTGCAGATGGTGAAGCAGAGCGGCGAGTGACAGCGCATTGGCAGGGTTGATCAGTGAGCGTACCTGAGTGACTGGGTTTGTCAAAGAGTCGAGTCGACGGGACTGATGCAGGTCCCAGGTGAGACGTGGAGCCGGAGGAAGCTGGGGACTCGTCGTGGACGTGCGATAGTTTGCAGTGCGTCTCGCCGTGGTGGATGTGCAGCAGGAAAGGGGGGCGGATTGACGCCGCAAGAAAAGAAACTGCTGGATGTGGCGGGACGAGAGAGATGGGCGTCAAACAATGGCCGGCCACGCAAGATGGTCGGAGAGCCAGTCGATTTGGGCTGGGCGGCTGAGGAGACGAGATAGACGCCCCAACCCCAAGGAGATGGCCTGCAGGGCGGAGATTGGCGGTCCAGAGCCTGTGCCTGTCCTGTTGACTCGGGGGTCGCGGGACGCGGCGTCTCGGGCTGGAATGCTCCTGATCGAAAAAGGCCCAAAGTTGACGCGACACTCTCAATCGAAAGCAGTGGAAATGTGTAACCTAGGTCGCAGTCGAGCGGAGAGGAATGGAAGAAACCTCCAGGACCGGGGGAACACGAGGAATCGATGGGCTTATTAGTGTAGGAGCGTTCCGTTGTCCGGCTAAGCAAAGCAGGTCGGCGGCCTTGACTGGCTTGGGGTGCTTTTTGGTGGCTTGGTGGTGTGGTGTGCTGAGTGGTGTCCCGTTCCTCCTCTCTGCAGTGGCAATCAATCCAATGCTGCAGCAACTTCTCCAATTTGCAGGCGAGTCCTTTTTGGTCTGGGCTGGACTGGACTGCAGGGCAGGATCCTCCTGATCGGTTGTTGGGGTCGGAGAAGGATGTTGCTTGTTAACACCCGTGTCTCCTCTCCGTCTCTCTTTCGCTCTCTCTCTCTCTCTTTTCTCTTCTGGGCAGCCCGTCGACTGCCAGAAAGCGGGATACCGGGTGCCAAATCTTCCAAATCTCCCAAATTTGTCCGAAGTGATTGACGGGTGAGAGTTGACGGTCAGTCAAGTCGGTTTTGGCGAGAGTGGAAAGTGGCTTGGGTGCTCTTTTTTGGCAACCTCTGCAACGTTTTGGAACGTCTGGGAAGTTGGACCGGCGGAGCCAAGATGAGGTCAGGCCCAGAGGAGCAGGGCAGGGCAGGGCCGGGGCAGGGGATGGCGATGCAGCTAGCAGGTAGCAGGTAGCAGCTGGTGGGCGCAGCCAGTCCCGCTTTGGCTCTGGGGACTCGAGGAGGCCCAGCTGGCAGCTGGCTGGGAGGAGGGAAAGGGCCGAGCAGGCCAGGAGAGGAAGAGTGCTTTAGCGTGTGTCGTATCGGGAGTGCTAGCGAGCAGCTCTGAGTGGCGGAATCCCCACAGGGCCCTGGTCCTCGCTTCCCTTTTTTCTTGTCACCTTCTTACAGTACTTGCCGTAGCTCCGTCTCACTGTGAGGTCACAGAGCCAGGCTTGCCAGAGTACAGTCAACTGGCCCGAGGCTGTCTCGGTCCTGTTCGCCCGTCTTTCTTCGGATCGGCAGTGACGGCGGCCAAAAAACACACGGACGGCACACTTTTCCCCTCCTCGTGTCTGCGACGCAGTGCAGATCTCGTCGTTGTCGTTGTTACCGACGGCGATTAAACCTCCTTCCCGCGTGCCTCGCACTGACAGAGCTCAGGGCTGAGAGGGAGAACAAAACACTAGCTCTGTGATCGAGGCCAGGACCGGGAGGGAAAAAAGATGCCCAGATTGCTGAGGGTCGGATTGCTGATTCATGTGTGTTCCTCAATTTCGCAGGTGGAGCTGAACATCTCCTCGATGCCGGCCTGGGCTTTGCACTCTTGACAATCCTGCTCTTCCCAGCGGTTCTTTTGCGTTCTTTGGCTGCTCGAGTACGGCGTCAGGTGTCGTGCTGAACCTCGTTTTTGGTTCCTTTTCGTGTCCTGGTATGGCCGTAGTCCGCCCGTGCTGATGTCCTGCTAAACGAGACACAGTAAGTGAGGCTGCCGGCTCGACCGTCGAGCTGACACTAAGAGGCGCCGGATGCAAGAAAATACCGAAGCTGGAGGCCAAGCTCAGTGCGTCCTTCTTTAAGCTCGCCAATCAATTGGGTTCTCTGTTGCTATTTGTGTCCAGAGGGCAATCTCGTGGTCGCAGGTTCCTTGAGCAGTCGCTTGGTGGTCAACCAAGAGGCCCTCTTTTTGTTTGTCCGTCTCCACTTCTTGGAAGACGTCAGATGAGCCGGTGTGCTCGCTCATCTACCGTGTAACAAGGACGGTGCCCTCCCAAAATGCCGGATTGATACCGTCCGTGGGCGAGTGGGCAATCTGTTGTGGATTGCCGTTGCTGTCGTGATCGGAAAACTCGGCGCAAGTGGTCGAGGCCGTATCAATGGCCCTCCCCATACATAGATAGGTAGCAAGATAATAGGTTACAGGTCAGCAAGATCGACAAATGCGGCCCTGGCATGGTTCACACGATGTTGAGACAGGCCGTGGCCGCCATCAAGGGCGGTGGATACAATATCAATGCCTTCTTCTCCTATAGAGGCAGCAGCTAAGCATCGGCCGAGACCCTTTCTAATGCACTGCATGATCAATCGCCCTCATGCGGTGCTACAGCAGGCAGGGCCAGGCTCAGTCCAGTCTGCACTAGAAGTAGCAAGGCACTTGAGCATGAGCGATGGCACTTGATGACTACATGGTGTTTCGGCGTCCCCATCACCTCGATGGCAAGGAGGAGAGGGGCTGAGGGGGTGGCTCAATCGTCGCCAAATGGTCGTTTAGCACGGCATGGCGTCTGTCGAGGATATGCCACGCACGTCTCGAGCCTACCCGGTGCTCCAAGTGCATGCACCTGTCCGGGCACGCAAGCCGCCTCCCAGTCTCACATCTGACGCATCGGCCTCTTAGATGGCATTGCTGGACACCATCACCACAGCAGGCACACAGTTTAGGGGGCGGAGGGTGGGATGGAAATCCTCTCTCTTCGTCCCACCACAAACAGAACATGCATTGCTCTCACCACTCACTGCTCAGAGTCTTACCGTAGCTTACCCTTGGGCCGACCATCACAATCGCAGGATCCCATTATCCGAACACGTATAATCGTGTATCCGAGAGCCCGTTGAGTTCAAGGTCGATCATCTCAAACCCATCTACTGCCATCCCCAGACCTCAGAGTCGGTCATGCACAGATGACCCTTACGCAGTTGGCCGCCCGTCCCACGTGAAAGGTCGAACTGCCAACGGAGACATACCGGTATCATGCCTTGCTTCACTCACCCTGTCCTTCGAGCCCTCGGTCCTTCTCCGCGTTCCCCCGTCTTCGACTGGCCGAATGCGATCACATCCCCAACATCATCTAGGTGAGAAATCATCACGGGGAAAATATGACGTTTCGCATTATCTCATCAGTTATGTTTTGTAAGGCCAGAAAATCTGGGTCGGGCCCTTCTATTCCAAGTATCTCATCACCAATAACGCCGTACCTATAGGTCCCCAGGCCCCTTCACGTCATAACCCCAAGGGTAAGGGGCCGAGGTCGACCGTCGATAGGCAATGACCGGCCCAGGGGTGCCTGCCACCCTGCAAATAGGTCAAATTCCAAAGAGGACAAGCAAGGCCTTGCCCATGTTTATTGCACGTTTCTCAGCCGACATCATACTGTGACGGTAGACGGGCTCTACGACAGTGCAGAAAGTAGTATTGAAAAGGGGCACGCAATTGTTGACAGTAAGCCCCGACGATCGTTCAAACCCGCATGTGGCTAATAAGGTGCTAGTGGCCAGAGCCGGAACTTTGAATGGTTCGTTGGCCAGAGCCGGGCTGCCTCACTAAGCAAAACAGAGTTTCGATGGCTGGGGCGGCAGTAAGCCCATGGTAACGTGTGATTCAGCATTGAAGATGTTGAACATACTTTCGCCATGGCGTGTACGCCATACACTCATGACGATTCGCGGCTGAGAGCTGCAATCGTTGACTCCGAACGCCAGAAGAGCTTGTGACAGCCGACAGAAACTCTGTCGACGAACCGCATGTCCACAGCCGGCCTCGGAAGTGTCGATGGAAGCAAGAGATCAGGGGACCGTAGCACCAAAGGAGTAGAGGAAGAGACACGAGGATATCTTCAGAAGTCTTTTCTACCATTGTTAAGAATTAAATAAAACACAGGAATTTCCCTAGATACACTCCTCTATAGATGCAGTTCGTGCCAGGTAAGGCCGACCGGGTCATGACAGGCTGCGACCATCTCTACCCGCGGGCAGCAGCAGACATTAACCACTATGTTGTTGGTGGGGTATTTGTCGCTTCGTGGTGGTGGGGGAAAACAGCCCTCTCAAGAAGATATCGAACAAAATGTCAATCCAAATCATCAACTCCGTTGCACCCGGGCCAATCTATATGATCTGGCCCCATGCTTTGATTCGCCAGTGCTGCCATTTCGCCGCGCCATAAAAACACCGAGTTCCGTTGTCAAGCAGTTTCTATGAGCCCCTCAAGAGTCTAGGTTGTGCCATATGTACAATCAACCGTCCGCCTGGGTGCCTGTTTAAGGCCCCTTCTTCGTGTCTACACCACCCATGTTCCACGACGGCTTGAGTGACTCCATGGCTGCGTCCTGAGTGAAGATGACATCTCCGGGCAGGCGGCTGACGCGGCCGGCACCGCTTCGCATGGCGTAGCTGGCTGCTTGTGACACACCGCTGCGGTTGGATCGGATGGAGCCCGCGTCACTCATCGAGTCGGGGTCCTTGAACTTGCGTGGTGGGGCAAAGTCAAGACCAGTGAATGTGCTCGACTTCCGCAGGACGTGACTATTTTCGGACTGTTAGTGCAATGCACATAAGCGGGAGCCAGGGAATACTTGGTACTTACGGGCTAGGGAGAGCAGCCATCTCGTCGAAGGTGCTCACTAGAGGCGAAGCAACGGGAACCTTGGGGGCATACTGGCGACGCTCGCCGAGAGGACTCTGAGACCTTCCGGCCGCGCGCTCGCTAAATGACTCTGGAGGAGCGAAGTCGGCGGCGTTGATGAGGGAGAAGTGGTCGTCCGTGAGTTTGGAAGGAGTAGGCAAGGTGTTGAGGGCAGCAGGGGGCGGCATGGGCTTCCGGGGCCTTCCCGACATGGCGGAGCCGGAGCGAGGAGCACGGGCGGATGCAGAGGAGTCAGGTCGAGGGCCGAAGGACATGGCAGAGCCGGCACGTGGCATACTCATGCCGCTGATGGAGCCGGCGTGGGGCCGGCCGCGGAACGGCCCTCTGGGTCCGGGCGATCCCGGGCCCCTAGGTCCAGGGCCGCGAGGTCCAGGGCCACGCGGACCGGGGAAGCGGGATCCAGATGGAGGAGGCGTCATCGCACGACGGCCAACGGGCTGCGCATAAGGCATGATGAACTGGTTGGAATCAGGGTCAAAGTAGGCGCCGTCTCCCAGCTGGTTCGCGCCACCCGGGGCGTACTGTGTTTGTCTGTTGGGGTCCTTGTCCTCGAAATATTCCTTGTAGAAGGATCGGATGCGGTTGGCCCGCGTCTCTGGGTCCTCAGACTCGATCACCTCATCTGGGGGCAGAGGGCGGAATCCAATCGACAAGCGGTTGCTGTTCTGTGCGGGAACACCGAGAGCACTCTCACGAACACGTCCACGTCCACGCTCCTCCTCTTGTGGCTCCTCGATCGCCGGGGGGAAGCTGTAGTCGGCGTAGTCCTCGGTGTACTCGATTGCGGCACTAACACTCTGGTGACCAGGGCCCGCATTGACGGCAACCTCAGCGATTGGAGAGCTTTGCTTGGGTGCTTGAGGACCGTCCAACACACCGAGGCCGATGCTGCTGTCCGTGGCTGAGCGGATCGCGAGCTCATCAACCGATTCCTTGCTGGTGTGGTTTGAGAAGTCGGGCATGTTCAGTGTCTTGGGTGGCTCAGGAGCATCCCTCTGTGCCACTGGAGCAGGATGCTGGATTTCGGGGATGACAGGGGCGGGAGAAGAAGCGTCGTGCTGCGGCATAGGCTCATGCTCCGGGACGGTGGGTTCCTTTCCGGGAACCGATGGTACAAGTTCGGAGGCCGGAGACTCGACGGCAGTCACTGATGAGGAAGCACTGGGGGTCAGAGGAGAGGGCGACTTGGGGTATGAGTTCTGTCGGAGAGGAGTGGGCTGTGGGTAGCCTGGGGACTTCGGATAGGCGTATGACTGACGCCCGCCGGAAACGCGCTTTGTCGAGGATGTCATGACCGAAGGCGTGTACCGGCCGGACTTTTCGAGGGAGCGGATGGAGCCTGTCTCGCTCATGTAGGTAGCGATCGGTCGGTATGGGTCGTCGGGTTGGTGCAGCGTCTTGGCCAGGGAGTTCATCGACTCCCGAGAGCCTTGGACGTTATCAGGCAGCAGGTAGGGACTCGACAGGTTCATGTCCAGGGACAGACCACGGGTCTTCTTTGACTTCTCACCACCAAGGCCCAGAGCGCTCTTGCGCTTTGACTTTGAACTCCCGCCGTCTCCCGCACCAAAGTCCAAGGACTTGTGAGCCTCGTTAGCATCCTCCATTGCCTGACGCTTGACGTTCCTGCGGTGGAAGTAGAAGAGAACACATGCGAACACCACCACCACTGGAACCCTGTATACCATCAGCATGCCATACGGCCAAGTCACCGTGTATTCAAGACTCACAAGACACCAACGGTGATTTGCGTCGACACGTTCAGGTTGGTGGGCTTCTCGCAGGTGTTAGACGACGCGCTCTCGGTGCAGTCCGAGGAGCTTGACGATCGGCCAACCACACGGCTGGGGACGACGTTCCAAGCTCTTCCCACGGTCTCCTGTTCAGGCTGCATGGCGACGCTCCTCCGCATGGGTATTCTGGGGCCCAGATGATGGGCGTAGTTGATTCCGTCCATATTTGCGCTATTAAAACCAGCCCTGCCGGGGTTCAGGTGATTTCGATGAGCTGGGCACGTTGCTGATTGTTTGTTTACGGCCGAGTCCACACACGAGGAATTGTTTTACGGTCGTAGCAAAAGACAATCGATCCTACAGATATCAAGGCCTTGTCGTCGAGACGGTGGATCCGGTAGGGCGAGCTGGGGTGTAACGTCGGCAGAAGGACTGGCTGGCTTGCAGTTTAAGGAATGAGGCAATCGACAAACCCCAGACGCCTTGGGATGGAGAAGGAGCGGCTGTTCAACAAAAAGATGGAACGACTATATAAAAAATGAGTGACTTGGGGAGTGAGGACCGCTCGTAACGAATGTACGACCTGCTGGCAGGCTTGTGAGGCGGAGGACGACGACTATGAGGTTGGTGCAAGCATCGAAGTCCTCTCGGTGAAAGCTTCACGCCAAGGCAAGGTCGAAGGTGAGAAGAGGAGTGGGATCCTGATGAGGAGCAGGAAAGAAAGACAAAACAGTGATCGACCCGGCGGCAGAAGAGGAAGCGGCTCAAAGAAGAGCGGCCCAGGCCCAGGACCAATACACAGCACCCACCGGCGACACCCAAGATAGAGCGGGTCGGGGAAATGAGAAGGAGACCGGGGGACGGGGGCACTGAGGTATCGTCAAATGTTCATCCAATCTGTGCCGGGGGCCCCTGAGCGTTTGCGGGACGGGCAAATCAGAGGGCTGATGTGCCTTGCATCCCAGGGACAGGGGCGTGCGGAGCTGAGCCAAACACCTGCACAAGTGCTGCACAAGTCAATGAAACGCACAATTGCGAGCGTTTAATCTCGCCTGTAGATTAGCGTCGGTGCTTTCCTTGCCCCAGGGGACATCACCGAACCCATCCACTTCCAAATAAAATCCAAGTGGGCTGCCGAGATTATGTGGATCGGCACCTCTCAGGGGGTAGCACCTGCGAGCTGTCTGCCACTTGCTGACGCTCCCTATTAAATTGTCGCAGCAGCTGAAGAAGCAGCACCAATGTCTGCTGGAGAGGCTTGCAGCTCGGCCATCCCAGCAGGTCCAACTGGGCCGTTGGAACCAGACGGTGGCCTTTGTCGCCTCTTTCGCCTGTTGTCTTTGTCGAGCCCGACCATTGGGAGACTATGAGGCCTTCTGCTTGGCGAAGCAATTGCTTCTTCTCGATTAAGGGGCCAGCCGCGCCGATCTCTGCAGCGCAAAGCTTTTTCGGCCGAGTCAGAAGCTTTCTGGGCGGCCT
>JUJX01000004.1:169189-209124 GCA_000800745.1 Diaporthe longicolla
GGCGGGCGGGCGGGCGGACTGGTGATGAGCCCATGTTTGTCCTGGACCAAAACCTGGCCATGACCCCAGTGCAACTGCACGTCCGGCAGTGTAAGCAGGGCTATCGTCAGGGGCAGTGTTCGAGAACCAGGCTTGCCTGCGGTGATTTCTGCGCAATGGGGGGCCGGTGGAGAACAGGCTAGTCGAGCCAAAAAGCAACGTCGGATTCAGACCCGTATTCCCAGTTGGCTCGTGTAACCGAACGGAAGGAAGACCCAAGGCTGCCCTGGCTGCCAGGTACCGTCCCGGATTAACACGATTTAGCCTCACATGTGCTCCCCCTCCAAGCCCGCGCGTCATTGGGTCGTCAATATAATTATATCTATGCTTCCTTTACACAGGCATGCTCTTGCAGACGCGGCACAATCTCGATGTCACAGAGCCCGGCCTGCATGGTTGCATTCTCATCGTCCAAGGGCACGGGCCGCTGTCGCTTCAGAGATTGAAATCCGCCGAGCTCATTTGCTGGTGGTTCTGGCCAGACTCTCAGTTGCTAAGCGATCGCGTATGGCCCGACTATTTACAACGCTTCTCGTGCAATCTCTGAAAGAATCTATATCTTGTAAGAGAAGCTGCCAGAAGCTGACTTGATATGGTCCGATTGGCTTGTCACATGCTGAGGTTTTCACAATGGCAGTCATGCCACCCAGTGCGAGGTTTCTAGTAGGAGGATCACCTACGCGGAGTTCGCATGTCTCCAACAGGAGGCCATCCTATACGGGATCCACCCCTAGGACGCTATCCCGTAGAAGGGTTTCCCAGAAGAGGTTGTACTACGAGTGTTGAAGGTTAACGAGCTCTGCTGGTGTGTCCGCTACGCAGCCACGCTATCTTGCCCACCTCCTATGGCATACCCTCTCATCGGATTGCCGCTCCTAGGATACCCTCCTAGAAGATATCCCTTCCTTGCCTCCTATAGGATACCTGTGGAACATCTTCCTGTAGGAACACCTCCCATAGCAAACACTCCTATTAAACACCCCCCTCGCCTCCTATCAACCTCCTATGGAATAACGTTCTCTAGAGGACCCTCCTGCAGAAGGTGATCACCTACGTACCTAGGTAGGTATATAGACGCCTCGGAAGCAGTTTATCTGCATAGATTCTAGATTGACACTTTACTTTCTAAGTTATGGCTGTGGTAAGGTGATAGATATGTGACTGTCCCACCGGACGCCGAAGCGTGGCCAAGGACCAGCTGGGTCACGACGTAAGATACTTTCCGGTAAGCGACCACTTGAGCAGGCCTTGTGGCAGTTGGTAGATCGAGCCGATCAACTCGTTGGTGGTACGCTGAATTACTTCTTGAGCTGGTAGAAATTAGGCGCGTACTCAAGCAGCCAGCCCTTCTCGACCCGGCAGATATCCCGGATGTACGTTTTGTTGGCCGTCTCCATTACTTCGTGGAAAATGACCCAATCGGCTTTTCGATTAAACATGATGCTGCTTGGATGGGCATGGAGAACTATGCCGCCGTCGATGGTGCGAAATGTGCCATCAGGTTCCATTCTCGCCGCCTGAGAAAAGTATCCTGTCGTCAGGCAGCGTCTGATTTGCTCACCCTTCTTCTCCAGGTCGTCATTTGAGGTGTGCTTGACGCCGAGTGACTCTTCCGTATTGGCGCCGAATCGCTCGAGATATCGCTTCAGCTGTGCCCTTATGCTGACTACACGGGTCATGGTCTTGAAGTTGAGGTTGTTGTCATGGCAGAAACGGCCTTCCTTCCGCCCCGTGCTCACAAAGGCTTGGTATACATTGAGGAGAGTGAGGTGGTCGCCTTCCTCGGCTGCGAATTTCCGCCTCGAGCTTTCTAGCTCGTGTCGGTCAGTGTCATTTTGAACCCACACGCTGCCTCCAACACTCGTCATCGCCGCTATCGTCAAAATTTCGCTAACGCATCCGAACGAGTTAGCAGAAAGTAACGTTTTTGCCATCATTGGCTCCACTGCCAGTTCTGCCATGCGCATGCCCAGCGGCCTCGTCAGCTTGCAATATTCGTCCAGGGCACCAAGCGAGTAAAGCAGCTCGAGTGCCCGGGACATCAACTCGGCCGGGGGTGGTGTCAGATACTCGAACCTGACGAAATTTGTAATCCCGAGAGCACCAAGCTGCAGTATGAACGGCGCCAGGTTGGACCTCTGGATTTCTGGCACGTTGGCATCGGGCAAACTCCTGTACGTCTCTTCCTTGTACAGTCTGAAGCACTTTCCCGGCCTAGTACGCCCTGCTCGGCCTGCTCTCTGAGCAGCTGCTGCCTTGGACGTGGGGACCGCTGTCAAAGTCTCAATGCCAGATTTTGGGTTGTATGCCCTTTCCTTGACAAATCCACAGTCTACAACATAGGTGATGCCGTCAATGGTGACCGACGCTTCGGCAATGTTCGTCGAGAAAATGACCTTTCTCGAATTGTCCGATGCCGGCTCAAAGACATACATTTGCTGTTCTGTCGAGAGCCCGGCATACAGTGGAAGTGGCCGCAAGACTTGCGATGTCGGGTCTGACTGAGCAGAGCGCTCCGCGACTGCGTTGACTGCAGACTCGATCTCGTCTCTTCCTGTCAGGAAGACAAGGATGTCACCTTTTGGCTCTTTGGCGTGAATTTCGAGCACTGTGCTGATGGCCTTTTCAACATAATCTTCAGCAGGGGATTCGAGGTAGAGTATATCAATGGGATACGTCCGACCCTCAATGCTAATGATCGAGCCTGTAACCTGGGAGTGATCCGAAGCGTGCGTCTCACCACGTCGAGTAAAAAAATCGAGAAACTCTTCAGCTTGAAGAGTGGCACTGCTTATTATGACCCTCAACTCTGGTCGTCGTTTGAGGATTTTACTGAGCAAGCCAAGAAGGAAATCAGTAGAAATGGACCGCTCATGAGCCTCGTCAACCATGATGACAGAGTAGCGTGACAAGAGAGGGTCGACGAGGGCCTCCCGAATGAGCATGCCATCAGTTAGGAACTTGATGCGTGTCGTAGCCGATGATACGTCTTCGAATCTGATCGAGTATCCCACTTCTTTGCCCAGCTCACTGCTCATCTCCTCAGCTACCCTGACAGCCACAGTCGTTGCAGCTACGCGTCGAGGCTAAGGCGGCTGGTTAGCACGCTATGCGAGGCAAAGACTGAGGTGTGATCTCACTTGTGTGACGGCAATGACTTTTCCATCGGCGCACCAGCCAGCATTTTCAAGGAATTGAGGTATCTGCGTCGTTTTCCCGCTGCCCGTCTGCCCAACAACAATAGTGACCTGGTGGGATTCGACCAGGTAGAGAAGGCTCTGTCGGTGCGTTGCTATGGGCAAGAGAGCTGACGGCTTGTGGAGCGCTGGGATAAAGGATGAACCAAGCTCGGACTCTGCCATGATGACTTCGGGCAGAGCTCCTGGCTTTTGTGGCCACAGTCACAAGCACGCTGTTTGAAGCGTAGTGAGGCGATGAGGGCATCAGTGTGGTCGAGACATTGCAGAGCATGGTCCTAGGGTTAAACCCTTGCCAACCAACCTAGGCTATGAGATAGAAATTGCTGACAAGCCGGGCGCAAGCAAAGCAGAAGTAGCGTTGAAGCCCGACCCGCCCGACCCGCTTAGCGTTGCCATCCCACTTCGACTCCTTGAATGGCGGGCGCATCACTCGTCACCTTCTCCCAGGCTTCCTCCTGCCACCTTGGAAAACGGGTCCTTTCTTCACCCGGCCTCGCCCACGACAGCCGTAATTGATGCCCGGACCTTAGTGACTGTGCGCTCCTGTGTTCCTGCGCGTACCTCTCTGCTTGCTCCGTCTGCCACTTCTCGCACCTCCTTGGAGTTGTGGCCTACGAGGCTTTCCCGCCCGCAGACTGGGCAGCCAGCCTTCCCTACCTTTCTTTCTCTTGACTCCCGTCCTGCTCTTGGGCTTCTCTGGTTCAGCAAGCCGCGCTTGTTGAATCTGTGCGCCTAAGGAGAGCGAAGAAGCGACTGTCTGATGCTCTGGACTCCCGCATAGAGCATTTTCGAACACTGTTCGCGCACTCGTGATCTTCTTGGCGGCTCAGAGTCGATCTCCACCCCTTTCTATTTCCGTTGTCAATATCCTGTTTGCCACATTGTATACCGTCATGGTAAGCTCATGATAACTCGTTCGTCATGGGGAGGGAGAAGAAAACAACGCTGGCGGCCGCAACCGCCGGCAAGACAGCGAAAGAAAGGCACCAGAGAACGGGGAGGGACAACAGCGCCTGGACGGCACCCGTCCGAACAGACCTGGTTGCCCTCCCAGAGAAGAACATTTCATCCAAACACAAGTCTTACTTCCAGGTTTTCGAGAACCATGACAAAAAGGAGAAGAGGCTCGAGTTCAAGGTATACGACACCATCGCACTGTCCTTCTTTTGAATGCGCAACTCATTCGACGCAGATTACAACTGACAAGATCCCTCCTCCCGGATTCGAATTCGTGCCTATCGGGAACCCTGAGCTCACTCAAGCATGCAAGGAGCTCTCACGGGAGCGAGATGCAATGATTTTCATTGTTTGCGTATGTCAAGCCCAGCTATTGTACTCACTACTTGCAGGACCTGTCTTTTAACGGCCGAGCCCTTTCTCAGACGGCAAAGGATGCCAACGCAAATAGACTCGCACTTCAGATGAGCCGCATTGGCCACCACATCAGACGTACCATTGTCGAAGAGGCGCGTGCTCAGATTGGCGAGGAGGATGTCTCGACTGCCTCGAACTCGGGGGAGCCAGAGCCGATTCCTGACACCCAGGAGGAATATAACGCGCAAGCCGATGCTGCTCTAAGGGATCTCTTCCCGCGAATACCGAATACCGACAGGCAGATGATCATCGAGCATGCCTTCAAGCTGGTCAGTATGTGATGCTCCGTTAAGCCGTAATTGACTCTAATGTGCCATGGTACCTAGGGCGGGACCTTCCAAGGACAGCCAGTTGTGGGCAATATGAAGACATTGCCTCTATCTCGACGCGTGCAACTTGCCGTTCTAGCCCACATTCGACACAATCATACCCGATATGATCAGCTTCTGAGGGAGGCTGACTACCGTACCGCCAGGAAAGTCGTTGAGCAGCATTGTCTAGATTTCCTCGTCAAGTGGCGAGGGGACGAAGAGACCGGAAGGGATCAGTTCGACGAGATTTTGCGCGAAGTAATAGTCTTGTCAGACGATTCAGACGAAGACTCGGAGGACGATGAGTCCAGCGATGAGGATTTTGTGCTCATCAATTCGGCTTTGGGTTCCCAGCGCGGGTTCTCCGTGTCTTCGAGAGCTGGTGAATCTCAACCCAGCCACGGATACTCGACAGGGTCGGGATCGAGCAGGCCGCTCTCCCATAGACCTCCAGTCTCAGCAGCAAACAGTGCTGCCCAGCGCACCAAGCCGCAAAGACCTAAGAAGACTAACCGTGGCTTCAAGCGTTACGAGGCTGTGGCCAAGCGTTGGGAAGAAGCCGTGAATCGCAACCGCCATGCCAAAAATACTGGTCCAGCCGGACATGCTGCACCTATGGACAGAATACCGAGCCAGGGCTCGCGGCGGCTACCCTCGCTTGAGATCATCTCGTCTGGACCTAGAGCTGCCTCCCCTCGAAACCCATACATGACTTTGACTCCGTCAAATTTCCATCGTGGACACAATCAGGGCCAACCACCCCGTCCAGAGGACCGCATGCCGGTTGCTAACCTTGAACCCCAGCGACCAATGCCCATGCCCATCTATACTGGCCCTCAGTCTGCACCACACTCAGGTTCCCATTCTGTCCCTCCAGAAGCAATGATTGTGGGCAGACGTATCACTCGTGTGCCAGTTGGTTCACATCTGCAATCTGGCACTGCTCCACAAAGACCTTATTACGAAGAGCTAAAGGATTATCTTGTCCCGTCTATCGAGCCCGTATCTCCTCACTCGGGACCAGACGTGCCTCTGTTCGTGCGTCAGGTAATTCGTGGAGAACCAAGAGCTCCGGAGCAAGTGCCTCCTGGACGCACCGTCCCTTTCTCACACCCGCCACCTCTGCCAAACAACAGAGTGGACTTCCAATATGACCAGTCGGATTCTGGCGTCAGTGAGCGTCTGAAACCAACAATGCCTTTGCGAAATGGTGAGCAAGTCGCGATGCAACGTGACTACTATCGCGGACCATCGGTCAACACAGCAGGCACAGCACCTGAGCATGCAAGAAGGGTCTACCGCGTACGAGAAACTATAGAGGACAATCGTCGCTCACTCGAAGCTCCCGTTATAAGCTCGAAACGAGTCTTCCGGGTACACAGGGAAGCGCCTCCTCTTGTGTCCGGGGAAGCAGATCCGGTGCGGATGCGGGAGTTGAGCCCACCCCGTATGGGTCAGTATACGGGGCCCCCCGTGCCTTCCGTGAGATACGAAGACAATGAACCTCGTCGCATTGCCTATGGAGAAGGCAGCGCATCCCATTATAGGAGACACGACCAAGCCCTCGTGTCGAACTCGGCGCAGCTTCATCACCGCGAATCCTACCGTGCACCATCTCCTGGTTTCCGCCAAGCGACTGCATTCTCCCGGCCAGATCCATATGGTTCTCTTCGTCCAGCAACGACGATGATGTACCAGGGTCCTCCAGTTCGTGCCCACGAAACAAACTCTGTTCAACAAGACGTTGCGGGTTATCATCACAGAGGGCGAGTCATGATCTTGTATGAAAGGTGTCGTCGTCACTAACAAAGCTGTACAGCCACGCGCATCGCGAGACACCACCACGAAATCAACATGCCCGGACTGGCTCCTCTGACGTTAAGTACCTGTATGAGCGTCCAGTTCCGAATCGAGATGTTGTCATTATTCGCGAATGACGTGAACGGAAATTTTCACGGGAGAGTCTGCATGTGTGCGCATCAACAGCGCAATGGTGAGGAGTAGTGTTGTGGTGGTGGGATTTCTTGCAGCTATAGGTTGCAATTCCTTCTGGAAAAGGGGCCAAGTGGGAAAGGGATCAATAGTGAAGTTGTGGCCGAGTGGACTAATCAGTCAGCTCACTGTCTTTACGTGCATAGCGTGGCGTTCTGATTAAGCATTTGGCACCAACCATGCGGAAGGCAGGCATACTGGACATGTTTCGAAAGGCAATTTGATAAGTTGCCTTGCATCAGTCAGCGTCAGAGGAATGGTATATAGGGCCGGAGCAACTCATAGAGGCAAAACAGTCACAATCCATATTACTACGGCATGGACTCTGTTTTAAGTCTTCCTATGGCAGACCGGATGAGATCTGCAGTGTAGTCCAACGTAGACACGGATACTCCCAAAGTGGAAAGATGCGTGCGCCTAACTATCACTGAAACTTCCTTATGGGTTCAATGATATCCCATCCACTCAACGCCAGAACTCGCAGTGGTGCAATTAATGACCACAATGTGTTCCGCGCACTCGGAGAGCGCAGGCAACGCCTCGAGCCGCAGACCATTAGTCCTCATGATGCAAGCATGGCTTGCCGTTCAGGTTGTTTCTGTTTCACCCTCGCAGGTTGTGGATCAGGCACAATCTCATGGGCGGGGAGTTCGGTGTCTGGAACGTTGGGCAACGGCAGTTCGGCCTCCATAGCCGCCAGCTCTTCCTCGACCTCATCCTCGTCCTGATTTGATATCTTACCCCCGAGCATCTCGCTGACCTCCTGCGGTGTTGAATCCACTGATCAGCACCTGAAATCGTCTCGTCGGAATAGGGTGGTGCAAAAGACCAGAGGCTCCCGGAGAAAGCCCCTCGGACAACTGCGAGAAAACTCACGTTCTGATATGCGATCGCATCGGCCGTCTCGCCCATCAGCTTCTCGACGTGCTCTATCCCGCCCATCTCGGCGTGTATCTCCTTGAGGACCTTGGTGCCCTGCTGCAAGCCGAAGACGACGTCCTTCTGTATCTGCGCGAACTCGACGTTGGCCGTCAGCTTCTCGAGCTGCTCCAGCTGGCCGTCCGTCTGGGCGAGCAGCGACTCCTGATACTTCTTGCGGCGCAGGGCGAGCAGGGCGCGCTTCTTGTCGCCCTTGGCCAGCATCTGCCTCGCGATCTCGGTCTCGCGGTCGGTGAGGACGGTTATGCGCCGCTGGTACTGGTGCAGCTTGTCGCGCTGGATTTTGAGGTCAAGGATGGCCCTTTGCGAGAGGGAAGCATTTCGATTAGCCTATGTAGTTGTGCGACCGGGAGCGCATGCGATCTGGGGAGGGAGAGCCTCGTGGGATGCATGGATTATCTCGGGGCGCTGGGGCTGCCTCACTTGTCCTGGGCCGTAACCCGACTGGAGCTGTTGCCCATGATGTGTTGCTTGCAACATGTACAGGTGCGAACCAGCAGTGTGGATGGCTTGCCGCTTCTTCCTTGTCGGACTGCCCAGTCAAGTCATGGTGAAGGGTCTCCGGAACGGACCAAAAGGTCGTGAGGGTTTCAATGCCGATAACGTTCCAGACGAGACGTTCTGACTGATATCATATGGCAGGTCACAGGCTTGCCCAGGGTTGCAGCCAAGCGACTCCTGTTAAGCAACAACCCGGGACAGGACCTGGAACTGCACTAGCCAATTGCATTAAGCAAGGTACCCGGGTACCTCTGAAAACGTCACATGCAAGACAAGCCACCTCATGACCAATCCGTCCAGGTGAGGTCGAATAGAGGACAGGAATCCATGATCCTTCCATAACGATTCCAAGGTTGTTGTGTGTACAATTTTTTTTTACGAGAACTGTTTCGGGAGTGTTACTGGGGATATACAAACATCTCTTATCCAAGTTTTGAACCCTGCGGTACCCTGTACTAAAACAGTTCGCCAAGAGTCAATTGTCACCGCTATATTCCAATCCTTTCCAGTGTACTCATACTTTCCTAGATCGGCAGGTGGTCACGTAGAGAACTGCTTCATCCTCACTGCTTTCTCGGCGTCAGGGGCTGCCGCGCCACTATTTGTAGTCATGGGCTCACATCGCCCTCTTGATTCCCGCTTCCATGACTGTGTCGTGTCTACTTGCATTTCCATATGTTGAGTCATGTTATAGTTTCCAGTGGCACCTTGTAGAATCCACCCCAGACCGCGCGGCTTCTACGCAAGACTGAGCGGAGACCAAGGTTTTCTCACAAAGGGGGTCTCCGGTTGAGCCAGTCCTTGGTCATACTGGCATTTGACAGAAACAAATGTCCTGCCAAAAGCATTGGTGACATGCACATCACAACGGCGGTGTCTTTGAGTGGATAATAGGAGCTTTGCTCGGTTGTCGCGCAACCACGGTATCTTCCCAGTCTCCTTTGGGACACCCTTCTGGAGGCCAACCTCCCGTAGGATAACCTCTTATAGGAAAAACTCCCATCAAACAAAGCGCCAGTGGTAGGTAAGCTACAAGGACTCTGTGATGACATTATGTAACTTTTGAGGATGTGGTAGTGTTACGGTAATAGTGTCTGTGAGATTGTATTTGAAATCTTCAGGGTGTCCGAAATCAGGAGTGGAATGATGCCGGATCCTGGTCATAAACATCTTCTCATATACACATGAGGCATACCTGTGCATATCAGCTCAGTCAACTAGTCTATTCTCTGAAATTCGGCACGGAACTCTGACGAACTCAAATTCATTTCTCAAGACTATGTCGTTGTCGTCGGCCATTGAGCTACTCTACCCACCAAATTGGCATTCGACCTGAAAGCTTGCCGGCACTTGCTAGTTAACCCTTTGTCCAAGCCTAAAACTAGTCCCGACGCGCAAACAATATATCAAATGCAATGCCTCTTGTTGTTGTTGTATGGGTCTGTCCATCCCGAGTCCTGGCTGAATATGGACCGCAATTAGAATGAGTGGTTTCATTCTTGATCCGTACATATGTATGCATCCCGAGGGTGTACGGTCCCTTCACACAGTGATAACTGGTTTCGTTTCTATCCCGTATACGGCCGAAGCCATACACAACGGCTTCATATAGTGGTAAAGGCTCAAGACACAGCATTTACAAAAGTTACAATGCGTAATGAGAATTAATGCTAGTGAAACTCACTGTGGCCACGTATGCTGAAGGGAGGGGGATACTAATTTCATGCAAGTAGGATGGGATTCACTACGTTCTGTACGTTCCGACTGGAGATAGCTCCCATTTGATGTTTCCGTTAGACGAACAAGCATCAGCGCAAAGGTTGTTGGAGCGACTGCGAAGACTGTCATTCCAGATATGGCTCTTCTCCCCAAATCTTTTCTGCATTTAAGAGATTGAGATACTTAAATATTCCCATCTGAAATTGCCTCTGATTTTCAAGTTTCTGGATTCTTCTCTGGCCAGGCATCAGAAAAGGCATTCAACACACAGGCCCAGATTCGCGATGGTTTGTCTGCGAAACGATATCCTAAGTACTTCACTCGCAAGAACACAACCCCCTTCACACTATCCAAGTCTCCCTCTGAGGCTCCACGCAGGACATACAGAGATTACAGGAGTCTCCGATGGTGCCACATTACTGCACTGTCAGGCAGCCTTTACGAGACACTTACGCATTGGTGAGGTGCGCTGGACATACAGAAGAACCTTAATATCTTAGGTACTACAGTTCAAGGGCGAAGACAGCACCGAAGCACCTATGAAAGAGGCAAAAGGAACGTTGTCCAGTCACCCGCAGAACCAGAATTAGAAACACCGGCAACGTCTTCATCTTACTCTGGACCCCGCCCAGGATTCTCTCACGCCACCCAAGCTCGTACCCCGTATAGCAGCCCTGGAACGCAGATGTAAGAGAGCAGAGGACGCCATCGTTCAACAGGAGTTCGGCGAGCCATGCGCGTTCTTGCGCCTAGAGAACACGTCGTCCCACGGCATCTTGTGGATAATTTGAGTCATGGACGATCTAGCATGACTGTGACAGCCTTCGCGAAAGCGAGAAGCGTGGATCTTCTGGGGATTTAGCTTTTGAAGCGGCGGCGATATGCGAGAGTCGCACTTCAGCGCTTTGGAGCTGAACTGGATCCACCATTTGACGCTATACAAAACACGCCCTGAAATTCCCCAGATTAAATGTGGAGTTGAGGCCGCACACATTTGATGTGGACAAGATGTCTGCCGAGCATTCCGACAGTCGACAGGCCGGAGGCCGACTCATAGATTGCTCCGCCGGCGGGCTGTGGGGGCGGACCCGGACAGGGCGTCTTACAGTTGGGGCCCGTCGAAGCCATCACCAAGAATCTTGGCGCGGCGGTGTGCCCCCCAGCATACAATCGAGTCGTTACTGATGGAGATGGACATAAACTTGTATCTCAAATTTTAGCTATGTGGCATTGATGAGACTTGAATGAGGTGACAGGCACAAAATCATAACTGATCGCATGAGAAAGCTGTTGGACGAGCCTGGCCATGAATTAATTGTGCTACAACTTGCCTCACCGATCGATAAAGACTCCAACTAGATTATGGGTCCATTGCCTTTTTTTTATATAAAAAAAACTAGCCCCATTGTTTCGTAGGTCGTTGAAGATGGGGCTGGATTTAAGGTTCACGTTACAGTTCTGCCTGGGAGACACAGATGGCGAAGACAGCGTAGATCACAATACAGCTTGACTCAGAAGCTTGGCACCAACGACAGAACACCAGACCGAGAGCCTCAGAACACCAAGACTGAGTGAGATAATCGAGTCAAGCTCAACGCCCAGAGTCACCATCAGCATCAGCAGCAGCGAGTGTCGGACTCACCGTGTCTCCCGAATGATCGACGACATCCAAGGCCGCCATCAAGCTCAGTAATAAGAGCGACGGCGATGGCAACAGAAAAGTATATAAGTAGCAGGACGAATGCTGTTGAAGTTTGGAATTCTATTCATCATCATCATCACACTCCAACAACTCTAACATTCCACACAATCTTTTTTCATACAAACACCAACAACCAACGATCTTTCAAGATGCAGTTCCTCGCTATCGTCTCCCTCGCCCTCGCCGGCCTGGCCTCTGCCGCCACCGTCCCTGAGAAGCGCGCTTCCACTCCTCCTGGTTGCGCCGCTGCCTGTAAGCATCACTTTCCACCTTTCACGGATCCCAGTCTTCCATCTTTTGGGTGTTCTAGAATGCATCACTTTAGCATTTGTAGCAGGACTAACGTCACTAATAGACTACAACGATGGATCTGACGGTTCTACCGGTGGCTGGGGCTGCAAGGGCTCCAACGAATGGGGCCACTGCACTGGCTACTACTGGAAGGAGACTGCTCCTTACTGGTCTGTAAGTAGAAAATCGGTGTCCCATTTTGCGGCAGAGAGAGAGAGAGAGAGATTTAACATTCCGTCCCTCAACCAGTGCCTCGTCTAAATTCCCTTCATCACCACAACGAGGGGCAGCGGGCTTTCGAAAGTGTGCAGCATTATCACTCATCCTGAGCTATCATCAATCTTCAAGCGGAGTTCAGTCTTGAGGTCGAAGGACAAGTTGGCCACAATTCGTGTGGAGATGGGCAGTTCCGCGCATATGCTTCGATTACTGAGAAGCATCACTTTCTTTGTACATTTATGAAACGGAGTCTCTTCGTTGGCTGTCAATAGTGATCATACCACCGCTACAGAAAACACTTTGTGTATCATTCTCAACTGGAATCAAATCCATTATACACAAAAAATCCATGCCCGTCAACACATTGCTATTTGTGAATGGATCATCGGCTTGAGACGTGACCCTGACTGTTATGAAGACACAGCACTTACGTACCGCTAAGAGTTTCTAATTGACTGTTGGTTGGAGTTATCGTTCTTTTGGGCTGGCATCGGCTTGATACTGAACAGCAGCCGAGTTGTGCGTCACAGCGATGCCTGTAGCTCTGGTTGATAATGCATATAACGCAAGAGCTGTCAATGTTTACCACTAGGGCATTATCACTTATACGAGCTCTGCTCGGGTGTCCGCTACACTGGCACGTTATCTCCTAGTCCCCCCCCAGACGACAACATCACATAGAACTTCTTCCTATAGGATAAACTCTTGAAACTACTATAGGACACCATACTACGGAATAATGCTCGGTCACACGGCGATGGCATTTTCACATAGTGCTTGACGGCGTCAGACTAGATTGTTGGCGGCCCGTGATGGCCTCAACCTCGACGGCACCGGCGCGAGTAGGCACGGCCTAATGCTATGGCTAGAATACTATTTTACAGAAGCGAATTAGAAGGTCCTTGTAAAATTCCATGTCTGGGGAAGCCCACTGTGTTTATCTTGAAAGACATGTTGCCTTGCCCTTCTAGGGTACTTATCGTTGTTCTGGCTCAATAGAGGAACTCAGGAATACAAAAGTCTACGGAAAATGGTCTACAAAAATACAAAAGACCCTATGGACGATGATCACATACCTAGATAAATAGGACGCATTTTAGCCGCATACTTCGCTGTAGCGTATTTTTCTTTGAAAGTGTGGCAGTGGTACGATCATAGTCTCATGTAATTGTGGACGAAGCTGCGTCTCTTTTTAGTAATGCTGTATTTAAGGAGTAGTCTATACTTGCGATATGTTCTTGAAGCCACACACGTTGTGCCGATCCAGCTTGTCCCCCCTCTGATGCTTCGCCCAGAGCTACAGCCATGTTGTCCTCGAAGCACTTGGCTGTGGCTGGGCCGTGGGCCAAATGCGAGCCTGCCCACCTAACAGGAAGTCAATCAAATGCATGATTAGGGTATCTGTGCTGATGCACAGTGTGCCGTTTCCTAATTTTTATTCTGAGTCGCTTATAATTTTTATCATATTCTGTCTTCCAGTTCTGGAAGGAAAAATCAAATATCTACACGTATATGCACCCAGCTTATCGTAAAACCAGGCACTTGTTGTAACCAAGTACATGTGTAAGTGCGCATAGAAGCATGTGCCCCACTTCGATATGCATGGAATCGCTAGTCTATCCTGCCATGCTGCAAGGTACCTAGGTACCGACGCGCCCGTCTACCCCTAAGCGGTTGGAGGTCTGACGCAGCCAGGCAGCTCCTCCAAAAGGTTACGCCACCTCAGTCCGTCGGATTCATAGATATATCGCAAGCGACCTCACCAAGTCACCATTACCTAGCAACTTGACGGACCAAGTTTCCGCCATAGCACCGATTTCATTTCATTACGCCATCTCGGTTCAAGATGTCGGTAAGCATCGTCCCCTGGCTCATCTCCGAAAGCATGAGAAGCCAGGACTCAAACACCAGATGAAGCTCGGTTCATGCGCCCACCCACTCTCAATCAAAGCCATCCCAACTGACATCTTCTCCAATCCTAGGACAAGGTACCAGAGTCACCTACGACAGTGAAGCCACTGGACTATTCCGACGACGAAGACGTTCAAGAATCAGGCGTCATCAATATGGACGACGGCACCACCAAGCCGACCCCCGCATCAGGGGCTGCCACTGGCGCACCCACGGAGGCCTCAACCACCGTCGCGGCTCCCCCAAACACATCAACAACTACTTCTCAGGAGGTGCCTCCCCCGAAACCCCCTCGACCAGTCACCGAGCAGCAGAAGAACGAGGCCATCTTGAAGGAGGCATTTCCCAGCATCGACGCCGCCGTCATCAAGGCGGTGCTGATCGCAAGCCGGGGGCAAGTCGACCCAGCGTTTAATGCGCTGCTGGGCATGAGCGACCCGGATGCTATTCAGCACGATGCAGAAGAGCAGCCTCCGCCGCAGCCTCCGCGACCCCAGAATGCCCAGTCCCAGCTCGAGGCAGACGAGGCCTATGCCCGCCAGCTGGCGCAACATTACGAGAGCCAGAGCGCGGCATACGAAGCCCGGACCGCCAACAGAGGTCCAGGCAACCCACCTCGGCGACGCCAGCAGACCGGCCTGAATCGGAACGAGCTGCACGATGACAGGGAGCACAGTTTTATTGACGACGACCTCCCAGTCATACAGGAGCAGCTCAAGAAGGGCTTCCAGGAGACACAGGTCAAGGTGAACTCGTGGTTCAAGGATATCAAGAAGAAGTTTGACGAGCAATTTGACGAGAACGAAGGCTCATCCCAGCAGCATGGCGGCCGTGGACCCTTTGCGGGGCGGGGCAGTGGGGAGTCATCGAGGAGAAGCCGGGACTATGAGCGCTATGATGCTGATCCAGAGCTGCTCAGCGATGACTTTGCGGGGATGAAGTTCCACAGTGACGGCAGTAAGTACATGTTGGAAGTTGATCACATGCCGATGCCATATACTGAGACGTAATTCAGCACCTGCTGGTCGCCAGCAGGCACAGAACCCCAATCTGTTCAAGCCGCCGCCACCCTCATTGTCGCCAAAGCCGCACGACGGCCGAAAGGTGTCATTCAAGGATGGCGTTGAAGACATTGACCTCTACAACACCTCACCCAAAAATGCAGCCAAGGATTCGACTTCGGCAACTGCTGGCGGAAAATCCAGCAAGTGGCAGCCGCTGTCCTCGGTCGAGCCAAGCCCCATTGCGGAGAACGATCCCTTCAGCCTTGGTGACAGCGATGACGATAAAGATGCGAAGGACAAGCCAGACAAGGCGGGTATCAAACTCGAGGATACGGAGGACTCTGAGGAAAGGCTGAGGAAAGCCGCGGCGGAGGCGATGGCGGACAGTCTGGTGGATGACAAGGCCAAAAAGGAAGCAGCGAAGAAGTAATCAAGCTCCAGGGCCAACGAGACCCTCGAGCAGCCTATCGCTGAAATGAACCGTGAGTTGAATTGTGGTCAGGATAAGACTCGCGGCACACAGAACACGGCTTACGCTTGGTTTCCGTCTGGTTTGGAGCGCTGTTGTGAAGGTGCGAGTAGTGGGTCAGCACCAAGACATCATCGTGCCTTGTTAGTCGATATCCCTAGAAACATAAGCTTTGATTCCCCCCCAAGAAGAGCTCTCCAGGTGGCATTTGACGATGCTGTGGCATCCTCAGATATCTTGCTGTCCAACCCACCCAGTGTGGACGTGGCCGATCGGAGGCACTTTCTCCTTGCCTCAGTGGGCATCGATTGGGCGAATCGATACCTTTTGACACGCAGCATGCATGTGATTACGGTTCGGTCTCCTTTCGGGTAGTTCTCTCCATCCTTTGATTTTCCAACGATTTTTAGGCTCTTTAACAAGGGATCTTGCGGTGGGGGTCCGAGACGTGCAGGAAACGGTCGTTTCTACGGCCATCATGATGAAATGTGAAGGAGGCCTATTTGGCCATTGGAGTCCCGGTTTGACGAGCGCGTCAAGCTCATGACGGACTGGTACGGCCAATGCCTTGAAGCCATGGTTCGGGACAAGGAAGGGCAAACTGCCTAGGTGAGCTAGGGCGATACGTCAATTCTAACTCGGTGCACCAGACCACCTTTTTGTTAGCTACCTTCTACGTACAAGGATATATTCCAACGGTATGACGTCTGGTCGAACTTCAAATTACCTTGCACGGTGGCATGGGTGAAGCTCCTTCAGTACAAGTTGTTGCCCAGTGCTTCGTAGTCGTGCACTTATCGTGGCAGTGTTGTCCTGCTGGGAGCACGTGTGCACGTCTAGACTCACCGAGATGGAAGTTCCCCAGTTTAACTGCCCAGGCAGGCCAGTGATGCTCAGTGAGGCAGCTCCGTGGCTCAGTGCTGGAGTCCCCACCTTGGCCGCCTAGTTTTACCGGGGCCAGACCGGAAACAGCTTGGAGTGCACGTTCCTTGAGGGCCGAGCGTGATTGGACGGCCCGTGACGAGGAAAGAGCCTCAGGGAAGGCAGGATACTGGGAATGGGTGCGTTTGGCGGGACAGAAACGAGTCGACGCCGGGTCGACGCTGCTTCGCATCGGGTCTTGCAGCTGCCTCGTGCCTCGGGACGCGCCCACTCTTAGGCACAAAGCATCAGGTTGTCCCGTGCTCTCTTCCGTCCCTCTGACTCGGGCTTCCGTACCTACCAGACACAGTAGTTACACTGCCCATGTTGGAATACCTCGACCACACCACGTTTCCAGGAAAGCAGGTCACCGTGCCGTGGACGCACCCTTCACACGCCGCCCCTCGTACTTCTCTGCACGAGAAAACAAGCCCAGTGGGATTGCTCTGAATTCTCAACTTGTCGTTGACCGGGTTGGCATCGTCTGAGGTAGATCAAAATTAACCCACCGCCATCTTCAAGTTTTTGATATATGATTTATTTCGTTTGAACTGGGTTATCAACTCTACCAAGACTGATCGGTACCGGGTTCTCACTCTAAGACAGGTCTTCGGAACGAAAACGCTGTCAAATCTACTCTACTTACTGGACGATCCGCATAGCGCCCAACCGCCTGCAGGGTGCCTTGTCTAAGCTACCCTACCTCCCGGGGGTCCTGTAGCTTACCTGCAAACATACAACTACCTCTCTTCGTCACCTGGCTTGTCAACACCATCCGACCGGCCAGTGAAGCTCGGCATAGACCCTTTGAGGGTTCCAGTCCGCGCCTCTTCCGTCTCCTGCAACCCCCAGCTTCACCTACAGGGGTCCTTCTCCCACAAGCCAGTCCAGTTACATCCAGCTGGGCCCGTCACATCACATCATTCACTCACTCTGCTGCTTCTCCCCAGCTGAGTAAGTCTACCCTCTTTCCTGCTACCTTATCTGTGTGGCCGTCCGTAAGTCTTGTGGACTTCTGCGTTCAAGTGCGTGTCGGGCTCTCTTCACCCATGACCTGCCGACACCATGCTTCCAGTGGGTCTTGAGTCCACAGGGCTCTGATCTTTAAACACCCATACATGTTGCGGATAAGAGTGCTTTGTTCACATGTGTTTGTTTTGTACAAGCTCACTTTGTCTGTCTCCTGGAGATACTTCCGACCAGCAGAGCGGTGCGCCGGTCACACATGGCGTGGTCCTCATGTGGGATACGCTCCTGTCGGGCCACCGCCTCACGTTTCCGCTGCAGACCCTCACTTTAGCCTTGATTTGCAGCCGCTCCACCGTCTTTGATTTTCCAGTTTATTTGAGAGGCGAATGCTTCGGCTCTGCGAGGCAATACAAGAGGGAGCAAAGTGAAGCCTGCGAGTCTGACCTGATTTACAACTCATCAACTTTGGGAACTTGTCTCTGATATTCTTCTTGCCAGGTTGCACAGAAACTACGGTATATCCCCCCACTTAGAGGAGACTCCGCGCAACAGTTGAAGCCATACTTCGTATTGGTCACTACTGGTGCTGCAATTCCGATTGGCAAGGAGGAAGTCCAGAGCCGGACGACTGATCTCCACCTGCTTGTCGGGGGGTCTCGGGTCTCCATCCACACGGGGACAAGTCCAAGTCGCACTGTCGGAGACGCCTTATCCTTTCCCAGAGAAAGCTGCTGCTCGACTTCGACGTCACACCTGCATGGGCCGTACAAGAAGAGCCCGTGGCTGATACGTCCTTGATCCTATCCGGCCGAGCATTGTCTGAGACTGTTCGAGTGGATAAAATCACAGCCAGTTTTCAGCCTTTGAGTGAATCTTTGCGTCACAGCCTGTGGCCTCCCCAGGTCGGCGGCTCCAAATTCGCACTATGTAAGTTCACCCTGACTCCACGGCCCTGGCTGCATTCTTTGCGCTCTACTCAGCTTGTGGCTTGTGCTGCTGCTGCTGTGCGTCCGTCTCAGCCCTGGCTGATCCTCCAAGTAGGAAGTTTGGCAAGCAGATCCAGAAGCGCCAGCTTGAGGTCCCCGAGTATGCTGCCAATTTTGTCAACTACAAAGCACTAAAAAAGGTGTGTCTTGCCTCCAGGGCCTCCCCCACGACCGCCTCCTCCCCGCTCTGGGCCAACGTCCGTTTTGAGATAGAAAGGGTACCACAAGGATTCTCTACAACAATAAGACGAGGAGTTTATCGGAACTGGAGAAGCCATGTTTCCCATGATCTACGTTGTGGCGCGACTAGGAAGGGTGGGTGACATGACTTATCACTAACGGCATTTCATCATAGCTCATTAAAAAGCTTTCCGCAACCCCGACACTACAAGCCCAAAATGATCACCTTCAGCCCACCGTTACCATAGATTCACAGGCCGCTTTACAGGCGAACAAGGCAACGTTCTTCTTCCAGCTGGTATGTTGGCTCCTTGGAACCCATTTGCAGGGTTCCGAACGCACCAATGCTAACTGGGGATCAGGAAAGGGAGCTCGAGAAAGTGAATGCCTTTTATCTCCAGAAAGAAGCAGAGGTATAGTCTCCATCGAGCCCACTACAGATTCACTGATACATTCTCTGATGCTTGATGTGTAGCTCAAAATTCGCCTCAAAACCCTCCTGGACAAGAAAAAGGTACTCCAGTCGCGACATGGCATATCAAGACGGTCTGCCAAGTTTACGACCCTGCAAGAGGGCTTCCAACAATTCGCGAACGATCTCAACAAGTTGCAGCAATTTGTCGACATAAACGGGACAGCATTCTCCAAAATCCTGAAGAAATGGGACAAGACTTCCAAGTCCAAGACGAAGGAGCTCTACCTCTCCAGGGCTGTGGAGGTCCAGCCCTTCTTCAACCCCACGGTCATCAGTGAGCTCTCTGACCAGGTCACAACGAGCCTGCAGGAGCTCGGTGCCTGGGCAGATGGCGACCACGTCAGCTTCGAGGGGCAAGGACGACCAGACCATATTGTGAGCAGCCATCATCTTCTGGGCACCGAAGAGGGAGATGCAGACACCGTCCTCCTCGAAACTGTCCTTTCGGGGAACCTCGACTCTCTTAGAGACCTCCTAGGGCGTATGCGAGAAGCAGTGGAGCCTAACTCAACAACGGATCTGTCTTTGATGGAGAGGATCACCAGAACCTTTCTTGCGTCCATCAATGAGGCCCCACAGGAATCTCTACAGCTCCTGCTTGACACAGGCCTAGTGGATATTCAGTCCGAAGATGACATCAACGAGCGAAACTGCTTGCACCAAGCTACCATCTATGGCAATTACTTTGTTTTGAACCTCGCACTGGGAAAAGGCGTTGCAGTCAACCGGACCGACGTCTACGGCCGTGTGCCGTTGCACTATGCCAGCTTGCATGGTCGGTTGGACATGATTGATGCGCTGCTGGCTGGTTAGCACGCCCCTGCTCTCGCCATATTATTGATATACTGACCTGGATTTAGTCGACGCTGACACCATCAATCTCATCGATCACGATAACTTCCGGCCCTTGGTACATGCCATCATACACAACAACTTGGATTGCGTACAAATGCTTGTGGAGAAAGGGGCCCAGCTCAATTCGATCTCAGAGACCGACCATGCCCCTCTGAATTTGGCATGCAAACATGGTTCGTATGCGATCGTCGAGCTGCTCCTCACCAAAGGCGCCCAGATCCTACCAGATGCTGAGGGTCTGTATCCGCAGCACCTTGTGGCCAGATCTGCCAGAAACCCAGAGTTGCTGAGTCTACTAAAGCATTTCGGAGCGGATCTGGATCAGATCGACAAGCTATACGGATGGACTCCGCTCGTACATGCTGCTAGCGAGGGCAACGTACCTTGCTTACGAGCGCTCCTAGACGAAGGCGTGGACGCTACTATACTTGACGAGAAAGATCTCTCAGCGCTTTACTATGCAGCATGGGAGGGTCACCTCGAGTGCATGAATTTGCTGATATCCCTCCAAAGCACTCCGGCTAAGAAACCGAGCCCAAGGGCAACCCAAGTATTGCCGCCGTCATTGGGCCCAATGGCCCAGACGCAGGACCCTGAAATCATGTCGCTGGATCCAGATGGAATCCCAGACTTGGAATTGCCGCCGCCCATCATCCCGCTGCGCAGATACGGGCACAACTTTCTGGACACGAAGACAGTCGTACAAATCAATTTTGGTGCGGATGCCGAACAGCCTCTCGTGTTCTTTCACGACGGCAAATACCCCGCCGCCCGGTTGACCATCTCGTCCAAAGCCGCAGACTTCATTCCCAAGAACATTATCCTCCCATTCACAGAAGATACCCGTCTTGTTTCTTTCCAAGTCGACAACCTAGACACCTTTACATTGGACTTCGATGTGTTCCCGACCTACGGAGCCAAAGTCATCGCGAAGACCGTGGCTTTGCCCAATACCTTCCGGGCCTCATTGAACAGTTCTGGCAGCTGCTGTCTTCCTTTATTTGACCCTCGGCTTCGTGCCATCGGTCAAATCAGCTTCACCACCCAGGTCATCAAGCCTTTTCAAGGGAAGCCCCTGGAAATTACCGACTTCGAAACGTATTGGAAGGCCACAAGGCAGTTTGATCGCCACATCAGCAGTTTTGTTACGGGGTCGAGTCTTGTTGGCAATTTCGTAAGACTCTATGTGCAGCAGACAAAGGACGGCGTTGCGGTCCTATGGCCAACAAGAACAGTGGATATGGGCACAGAAGGCATGGCCGTTCCTCTCTCATGGGTAACTCATGCGCAGTTCGACCAGATGGCCCGGGTTTCTCCTTCGAGGAAGGCTCTTGTGGCTGGGATCCTCGACCAACCGAACGAACTTCAGGATATCCATCGCCTCTTCGCATCAGCGGGGCTCACTCTTGCCGAGGCCTTGGAAACACTACCCTCTAACATCAACGTCAATTTGCACTTCATCTACCAAATCGCAGAAGACCACGCGCATCCACAACCCCAAGAGTCGAACAGCCGCGGCTTGAACAGCTTTGTGGACTCGGTGCTGGGGATTGTGTTCGATCACGCGCGTGTGCAGCGTGCACAGTCCCAGCAGAGCGGAGGCAGTACGGCAGTCCGGTCCGTCGTATTCAGTTCATACAGCCCCAGCGTCTGCACCGCACTCAACTGGAAGCAGCCAAACTTCCCCGTGTTCATGTGCAACGACCTCGGCCGCGAGGAAGTGTCGATGGCGCCGCCGCAGATGATCGCCGCCGCCGTGAACCATGGCCGTCGATCCAGCTCCATTAAGGAGGTAGTTAGGACGGCGCAAGGCAACAACTTCATGGGGCTGGTGGTTGCTTCAAGGCTCCTGGTATGTGAAATCGACGGCCTCTCGCACTTCTTATCTTGATGTATACCCGTGCTGATCCGAGTACAGAAAATGGTTCCATCGCTTGTGGACGCTATCAAGGCTCAAGGGCTCGCCCTTGTAGTCGACAAGTCCTCCGAGGCTGGACCGCTCTCCGACCCTCCGCCGGAAAAACTGCCACCTGGAGTCGATGGTGTTTTCAAATACACTGGCGTGCTTAGATTCACCGATTCGATAGATATGTAATCACTTGGAACGAAGTTTTGCGTCTCGGAAACCAAAAGAAGCACTAGGCTACTGCCAAAATGAGACGCAGCAGAAGCCCATGGAGTTTACCAGAGCTCAGATCGTGATGGTGTCGTATGCTGTGGTAGCAAAGGCCGGCAGCAGGATAAGATGGCAACGCTAGATGTGGCTCATACCGGGCAAAACTACGCGTATTTGGGCCCGACGCGTTGAGATGACATATTTGACTTTACACCGGCAAGCTCATCAGTGAAAATGAGGTTTGCAGGCAGATATGCGTGACAATAGACGCGGTGAGATACAATGCCGTGGTCGTGTGGATACCTGTGCTTCTTATTCTGCACTCCGACTCACTTCCACTTATGATAAATGTAGGTTGTTTTGAGGCCGTTTCTCTTGCCCACTTGGTGGCTTGCTGGACAATTACAGTCAGGCATGTATCATCTCTACAAGAGCCTGAGCTGCCATCTTCTGGCGGGCTGAGAGATTTCTGATAAATTTCCGGATAGGGGTATCTAGCATTGTTTCGACTCATAACTCGCGCGTTTCTCATTCCCTGACACATGCAAGGCTGATAGCAATGCTCATACGCTCAGCTGCCCCCTTCAGACAACGGTGGGGTACAAGGCCCGGAACCCTCAAGCGCCTTTGTAGTCGTACCTCAGCGCCGTCAACTCTCTCTCCGGGTCGACGTTGGCCATCAGCAGCTTTGCCACGATGATGACGGCGTATACGATGGCGGGCAGATTCCCAAGGCCGAGCCACCCAAAGTGCTCGCTGGCCTCATCCGCGCGCCGCCGCACCAGCAGGCCGTACAGCACCAGCACGGCGCAGAGCCCGACGTTCAGCAGGGGTAGATGCCTCTCCAGTGGGCTCTTCTGCGGCGCGAGGCTGAAGCTGCTCGCGCGCCTCCGGCGCCGCCGGCGCTCACTCAGGGTGCTGATACCGCTGCTGCTAGGGCCGCCGCCCTCACCCTCGCTTCCGCTCTGGGCGTGGGCCGACGCCCGGGACCCGGGACCGGAGCTGGACCAGCTGTCGAGGGCGTGGATGCCGGTCTCGGTAGGAAGCAGGCTGAAGAGGAGGAAGGTCGTGCTCGCCAGGGATGTCAGGCCCAGCACAGCTATGAGGGTTGTCGAGGGGCGGAAGAGCGCGAGGAGGTAGGGTATGCACGAGAGGATGGGCAGGGCGAGGAGGATGATCTGGTACTGCTGGTTGTTGGTTGCGTTCTGCTCGGCAAGGTCCTGGATGAGCTTGTCCTGTTCTGTTCGTGGGCGGGTTAGCCGTGCGTCTGTACGGGAGGGACCTGTTCCACGATGTGCTCAACCGTGACACCAGAAAGCATACCTTCCTCATCGAGGACCTCGGGCGTGCTCCCAGTGGAGCTCTCGTCGGTGGGGTAGTGGAATGTGCGACGAAGCCGCGTCCTTGCGTTGCTAATATCCATACTTCTTTGTTTGTTGCACCAGGCCGCGTGAGAACAGGCCCGTTGGTGTGCTGACGATATGGCCTTCAAACCCGCGTGCCAGCAGGTTTGGGGTGGGGGGCTACTTGTATGTGCTGGCGAGGTTACATGGAATGAGGTAAAGCAGCAGGAGGCGGACCGCAAATAAGGTTTGGGAGCTGAGGGCCAGCCGAGCTATGGCACCGCAGTCTTGCAGCCCTGGGTGACGTCGATCTCCCCCAAGAGCCGCTGCCGGCCGCGTGAGAAACAGGGGTCCCAGGCCCACACCGAGGTGGGATGATCGACTTCAGCCTTGAATTATTTCAACATCTTTGTCTTCCCGGCGACCAATCTGCACACACACGGTCGCAGACATGTTACCAAGGCCGATATGCAGGACGACAGTCCTCCGGGCACTGAGAGCCCCAGCCTATAGGAGAGCCCTTGCGCAAAGACGGTCGCTCATCGCCGCCCCGAAACCTGGGGATGGACCTCTGATGGAACGACGGGCCGACAGGGAGCTGCCAGGTGAGCTTAGCCGTCTTTGACTGCTTGTTTGGTTTACAAGAGAACTGACATGGTCGCTCGCAGATGTCGAAGCAAACCGGTTTCGCTGGTCGCGCACGCTGCCCATCTTCTTCACCCTTGTTGCCGCCGCCAGCGTCGCCATCTTCAATTACCAAAAGAGCTCGTCGCCCGTCGTCTCGTCCACGCTGTACGCGCTGCGCCACAACGCCAGGGCCCGCGAGTACCTGGGCGACGAGATCTACTTCCAGCAGCAGATCCCCTGGATCAGCGGCGAGATGAACCAGCTGCACGGCCGTATCGACATCTCCTTCTCGGTCAAGGGCACCAAGAACTCGGGCGTCATGCACTTCGCGAGCTTCAGGCCCACCCCCAAGGGCGTCTTCGAGACCACCGAATGGAGCCTTGAGACAAGCGACGGCAAGAGGATCGACCTGCTGGACGATGGGGACCCGTTCCGCGCGATGAGGATCACCGGCGGCCTGGACGATGATGAGGATGAGGGCACCACGAGGGGCTTCAGGCACTAGACAGAATTCCAGGACAGGCGAGGCGGACTTTTCCATATCCATGGAAGCCCGTCAATGGTCCAAGCAGAAAAATATCCGGGGTCGGTACTCTGGAGCCGACGGCGATATGCCCGTGCTACCCAAGCATGGGCTGCGAATCTGTGGCAACTGAAGTGTACGAGGGGCGATACTTTTGGAGCTTTTCAGGACAATTTCCCAAGCTTTTGGCTGAGCATCCGCAGAATAGTGAGTGACTTAAAAGCAGCCCACAGGCCCTCGTCGATCTACAAGCCAGGATAGTAGGGGCTGCTCGATTGCAGCAAAAAGAGTCATGGATGATTTGGTAGATACGCTGTAAAATAGCCCCAGCATCTAAACTCGGTGGTTCAGAGCCATTATACGATTTATCTACGTACTCGCGCACGACTTCCTCACACATGTTCGGATCCTTCGTAGCATATTGTGCACAGCAGCAGCAGTGGATAGAACGTGTACTTGGGAAAGTCTCTCATCTCATTACGGATCTCAGTCGCTGTGTAAGTGGTACCCAGGCTGCGCAGAGGCAAGACTTATACGCACAATCAGATCAGCTCAGGCTACTGGAACCTGCCAATCGTTATGGAACTCCAGCTTACGCCCACGTCAAGCTTTGTATCCCGGAGTCTTTTCTGGCATGGTCGGGGTATGAATTCTATTGCATAATACAGAACATTTTAAGAGGCTCATTGGATGCTTCTAAGTACTCCCATGCACATTTATTTTGTTTGCCCGAATGCTTATCCTACACAGTGGCCGGCGCAACGGCCTGCTCGACGGTCGCCTGTGGGCCCGTCTGCACAGCCTCTTCTATCCTGCCCTCCTTTCTCAACCGCTTGAGCTCCATGTGCATCTTCCGTGCCTCGTTGAGGTCTTCTTCGGCAGTGGGGAACCTCTCATTCAGCGCCTGGTTCATCTTGTCGATGAACTCCTGCGGCGGTGGGTCCTTCTTGACGGCGTCCGAGATTCTGACCAGCGCACCCTTTGGTCCTGGCACACAACCCTTCACCACGATAATTCCCAGGTCGACGTCTACCCGTAGGACCGCCAGGTTCTGCATCGTAACCCTCTCATTGCCCATACGCCCCGGCATCTTCTTCCCGGGTAGAATTCTCGAACCACTTCCTTGTGACGGGCCAACGCTACCCATTGTTCTGTGATTCTTGGAGTTACCGTGACTCGCCTCCTGTCCGCTGAAACCGTGCCTCTTCATGCCACCAGCGAAACCCTGGCCCTTCGAGTTCCCCCTGACGTCCACCCACTGTCCCTTGTGGAACCAGTCCGGCAGCAGCTGCATGCCGACCGGCGGCGCCAGCCCCCTCTCGTCGCGCACCTGGAACTCCACGAGGTGCTCCTTGGGCGGGATGCCCTTTGCCTCGTAGTACCCCAGCAGCGGCGCCGTGACGTTGCCGGGCCGCTTCGACCCGCAGCCCACCTGCACGGCGCAGTAGCCGTGCTCCTCGCGCGTCTTGTGGGCCACGACCTGGCACTCCTCGACCTGGAGCACCGTGCAGGCCATGCGCTTGCCGTTGTGCGTGTAGTAGGCCGTCATGCCCTTCTTGGTGGCCAGGATCCCCGTCCGAAGGGGCGTGTTGCGCTCCTTGCGCTCCTGGGCCGCCGCGGGGGTTGTCGTCGGCTCCGGCAGGCCGTTGCCCGAGTTGTACTTGAGCTGGAAGCTCGATCGCTTGGGGAGCGTGCTCCAACCATATTTGACGCCGCGCGTCTGTGTGTTCTGCGCGGCGACGGCGACGGAGAGGGCGGGTCGGAAGGCTAGCGACGTCGTTTGAGGATGTTGCATGCCGGCGATGAGGGCCGACGGTGCCCTTGAGGGTCGGGGTATTGATGCCCAGCACCTCGCTGGTATGTTGGGCGCCATTGTCGCTGCGCTGCGTCTGAAGCGAACGAACGGCGATGTGAGGTGGTGGTGCGAGGGCGAGGTACCAATCCACCCGAAATTTGAGGTTCTGGGGTCGCTGTACCCGGCAGCAGCAGCAGCAGCAGGGGATTAAGGTTTGCCTGCCCCGGGGCGTGGAGGAAAAGTCGTGGGGATAAAATACAGACATAGCGTAACTTACGGGCTTACAGCGCCCCGAACACCACCAACCCTGGGTGGCCGCCACGACGAGCCTGAGGATTGCATAACAAAGACACTCAATTATCGTTTTCTTTTGTTCATTTTCCCAGCGTCACTGCTTTCTGGATCCAGAATGGTCTATTACTTCACTTCCAATGTGGTCGACCCGCCCGCCTATGTCTACGTGGGCAAAGACAAGTTTGAGAGTGCGTGAGAACGAAGCCTAGTGATCGTGCCCGTGCCCGTGACCGTGATCAACAAGTGAGCGACCACTTACAGATCCTAATAGATGAGGACCTCATCGAGCATGGGTGGGAAGAGGATGTCTGGTTAGTTCGTCTGGGCACTTATGGTCACTGTTTGCTGGGACAGTATGCTCACAAGACTGCAGGGTAAGAGTAGAGACCCAAGCTCGTGAAAGCGTTCACCACCGGCCTGACCTGTATTCGTGGTGTTCTAGTTCCATGTCGACAAGCTTTCCAGCGCACATATTTACCTGCGGCTTAGAGAAGGCGAGACGTGGGAGAACATCCCCGAGCCTCTCGTGACGGATCTCGCACAGCTTACCAAGGCCAACTCCATCGAAGGTATGCCATACTGCCGTCCATGATATGACGATCCGTGTGCTCAGAGATCTATATCCAGGTAACAAGAAGGACAACATTACTATCATATACACACCGTGGTCAAACCTCAAGAAAGACGGCAGCATGGCAGTCGGCCAGGTTTCCTTCCACAACGACAAAAAGGTTAGCCGTTCCCCACACCGTGAGAAATGGAGACTCCTATTCTGACTCCTCTGCCAGGTCAAGAGGGTCCTTGTGCGTGAGAGGGAGAACGCCATCATCAACAGACTCAACAAGACCAAGGTTGAGAAGCACCCCGACCTGAAGCAAGAAAAGGATGACCGGCTACGCGAGCTGCGTAAAAGAGACCAGTCCGCCCAGTTGGCCCGGGTACGTATTGTGTGCTATCCCTTCCGGCAATCGCCAGTTGAAACTGATTCCCCTCTGCAGAAGAAGGAAGAAGCCCGGATAAAGAAGGAGAGAGAGCAGCTGAAGTACCAGAAGGATCACGCCTACGATGACATCTTCAGCGAGGAGAACATGGCCGCATCAAGTAACCAGGACCGAGATGAGAACTGGGAGGACGACTTCATGTAGCTACCACGATGCCGTTGCAACGAGCCAAACATAATTTCATCCAGCAAAGCCGCACACGTGGCTATGATAGGACTTCAAGTACTGCCAGTTTGTTGCAAGCTTGAGTTTGCAAATCCACTGCTCGCTGAAGTCTCTTGTGCAAGCCGTGGGCGGTCCCAAAGCCTTCCCACGAACATTTATCGCACAGCAGACCAGGTATAATCTCGCGACAGGAGATCGCCCAGGAGGGTATTCCGTATGAGAAAGCACCGCACCCCACAGGACTTATCTAACAGGAGATGATCTCATGAAGGGTATTTATCACACAGGAAGCCGTCCCACCGGCCCGCCTATTGACCAACACCACTGCCCATTTGATTGATGTCGGTTCCCTTGAGCTTGTGGTCATTCGGGTTGGCAGCGGCCTCGTACTATTGATAGAGTTAGTCGTCTCTATCTTCGTAGTAGTATAACTGCCCAGAAAGTCACTCTGCAGAACCTTTTTACGGGCTCTAGAAACAAGAGGGAAACTACAGAAAGCTTCATAGAAAGGACTGCCGGATACACAATAGTCATGCATAGCCAAGAGGGGTCCCACTCACAAGAATATTTGCAGGAGCGCGCCCGATTTGGGTCCACTCTCCCTTAAAACCGAGATATGTGATCCTCGTGACGTCCTCCTCACCGTCTCCAAAGTTGTCCGGAAAGAACAGGGCCAGGCGCTGGACCTTGCTGAACTTGGCGCGCTTCACGGGGATGTCCTGCACCTCCGAGGTCTGGGAGAGCTCAAACTCCTGCTCGGCAGGCGTGTCCTCGGCCGCCTCGAAGTCGACATCCTCCCTGTTCTGGAAGACCTTGAGCGTCTTGGGCGCGCTGGCCGACTGCGAGGTGCGGATGAGGATCGAGTGGAGCTTGACCTGCCCGGCGAAGCTGGAGAGCGGCGCTGCGGTGTTAGTGAATCTGCGCTCGTTTGCACCTGCCGGGGTAGGCGTCTTGATGCTCACGGCACATTGATGATCAACTGCTCATCGGCATCGCTGGCAACCTCGGGCTGGTCGCTCAGCCTGTCGGTCCACTCCTTCTTGGTTATGGCCTTGCCAGATCCGTGCACGCTCTCGTTGAGAGTTGTGATGTTGTCAAAGTCGATATGCTGGTACAGTGAGAACTGCAGCGCGGGGGTGATATCGTCCGAATGGTCATGTTCGTCGCTGGTAAGCTCGGTCAATCACCTGCGATACATCTGAAACTCGTGCACTTTGGCAAATTCAAGAAACGGAGGGAATGATACTTACTGGTGGCCATGATGGCCATGCTCGTCGTGGCAGTGAGACATTGTCGACTGCTGATTCGGAAGGTTTTGGGAACAAGTGGTTTGGCTGTGAGGTGAGTGACTTGGGTTTACTGTACCGAGTACGTAGCTGAGAGCTTCTGTAAGTCACCAACTACGGAGTAGCTGCAGATCGGTCCACCCTGCTAGACCACCCCGACATCAACAAGTGCCACTCAATCAGATCATTTAGCCACGAAAAAGCACGCAAGTCAAAATATTGTGTGAGAATGTGAGTTTTGAAGGAGTATCTACGTTGCTCACATGAATAATAGCCCGAGAAAAGAGAAGCATAATTCGCATTTTAATTTGGTCGGGTATCAATTCTGACTGTAATCAAAACTAACTGTACTGTGAGGAAGGCATTTTTTTGCTACGAGGTTATATCCAACGTGCTCAAATCTCTTCCCGAGGCAGTATAAAAAAAATCTTACTTGAACCCCGATGTTGCCTTGGGCTTCCCTTTTGTTGCCTTGGGCTTCCCTTTGCTGCTCTTCTTCTTGAGTAAGGAGGTCCTTGTCCCGAACTCACCCCGAAGCGGCTGCGACATTGTTTGAAAGGGACCGAAACTTTGGCTCTGGGTCTGAGCCTGACTCTGGCTTCCAAATCCAAATCCAAATCCAAATCCATGAGAATGTGCCTGGCTCTTCGCGAACAGATGAGGCGGCGGGCTCGATCGAACTTCATCGGGCACAGACGCCTGACTGAACGAGTCGCCAAAGTCCTCAAGCTTGATTCCCAGCTGTGCTTTTCTCTCGCCCTTTCGCCGCCGCCGTTCCTCTTCTTTTTCCCTCCTGCGCCTCGCCCTTTCTGAGAGACCATCCGCGCCCTTACCGTGCCGCGAGTACTTGTAATTTTCGGGGTCGCTGCCTCTCTGTTCAGGCCACAGAGACACAACCCGGCTTTGGCCTTGCTTTGGCCGAGGGGTGAACTTGACCGACGGTAGATACATGCGCATGCGGGTCACTGCTGGGTCTTCGCTCCCAAACTCATCATCTTCTTCCTGTGTCTCGAACGAGTCCGCAACTTGTGAGGTAGCTCGAGATGATGACGGTGTTGCTGAAGGCGTCGGTAGTGTCATCTCTGACCCAGCGCGGGAAATTGGTAACTCTTCGTACAGCTCGTCAACTGTAGATTGACTGCTTTCTGCTCGAGGCTGCGTCCTCGAGACGAGGTCCAGGGTCGTTTGAGGTACCATGTAGACGCCTCTCCCTGATAAGTATACGTCGGCAGCCATTCTCTCTAGCGCAAGCCGCATGTATCTCCATTGTGTAGCTGTTAGAGATTCAGCTGCTAGCTGGCTAGACCAATTGATGGAAAAATGCTCGAAGAAGTCAGTAACATCGAGTGTGGGCCCAAATGTACCGCAATGGAAGAGCTGGATGTCGCTTGATCTCTTTAGCCGCTCAAGATGTCGACTCCATAGAGCCTCTACATTGGTGATATCTAGGGCGTGCCATGGATCCTCGAATCTCAGCAGAGGCTGCAATGCAACGGACTCGTATAACTCTCGTTGCTCCGATAAGTCTTCAATGGAACCAAAGGGTCCGACGCTGTTGTCACCATCAGACTCGAAACTGCATTCTCCGAAGAAGCCGACGTTGATCTCGTTCATGAGCTCGATCAGCCACTTTCTCAACTGAATTGATTTCTGGGTCGAAAGGCTTTGGTCCACGCGCTGACGACTAAGCTGCCTGTCATCTTCAACTGCGTCAGGAACAACGAGGGCATCCAGGGCCTCTCGAAGCACCCTCTTCCTCAATGATGTTCTCCACCTCGCGTCATCTCGCTTGGTTTTCGCCAATATTTCGGGCCTTTTCGGCCACTGTGAAGTTCCAGTTGTGATGGCGACAACTGACGAGCTCAAACCCAGGTCGGTCCTCAACGCAAAAAGCTGGAATGTTTGGGTGTCGTGGCCATTCATGTATGCACCGACGGCCTCGCTTCCTGCACAACGACGGCCCATCGATGCAGAGCGTCGTAGAGGTACTGCATGGATGGATGCGATTCCTGTAAGCTCGCCGAGGCTAGTGCGTGAGCCTGGGAATTGTACATCCTGTTGATGAAAGCTTGCACTCCCATCTCGAGAGGAAATTGTCAGGCGAAATAGCTGCACACGAGAATTTTGATTGGAATAGAGCAGCACGAGGAAAATTGTGCATTCAGCAGAAGACCGCATGCTCGCCACAGACATTTTCAAGGCTTGTTTGTCCTTGCCTCTGAAGTGTGGGGATGAGACCAGTACGTTCGGTTTTCTTGCTTCCTGGTCTCCGATACTGCTTATGTTTAGCACGCAGAGCTGTTCTGTGGTGAGGACCAGAACATTGTTCGGACATCCTTCGATAGATTGCGCTTCAAGTAGCGTGCCGGCGGTGGGACGTCTGGAAAAATCGAGATGTGAATGAGTTTTGAATATCTCAGTATCCAGAATGAGGAAACCACTGCTATCGCAGACGAGTAGCCCGTCGTACTTCTGGCTTGAGGGGTCAACATGGCCGGTGAGGTAGTCAGTCTGCAGTGGCCGAACTCGTGAGCCAAAGGCCTCCGATGGGGTACTCTCCCGCTCCCAGTCGTCATCTTTCGCCGACCTGCAGACCCAGGAAATCCTGAAATTATTCCCTGAGTGACGCGGTTTATCGGAGGGCCGAGACAATAGTGGAAGCTCAAAACTTCCTCTGCTCTTAGGGACGGCTGTATAAACGCCGCCTCCCCCGTATTGATGACCCTGGCTATCGATGAACCAGACCGACCAGTTCCCAGACATGTCTATAATCGCGATCTGTGGGGCTTCGGTTTCTGAGCCAACGTTGATCGAGAAGTCAGAGTGAGCACCTCCCCCAGTGGCATCTTTGGTCAGTGTAACAATAGAGCCCAGTCCAATATGCTGCAATTCTGCGTCGTCCAATATCGCTCTGTACGCCACGCTAGTCGCAGGTTTCGCACGGATCTCTGGTTGGAAGATTGTCGTTGACGTGGACTTTTGAGCGACGAGCCATCGAATTGGGTCATGTTGTCTCGGCTTGGTAGCGAATTGAATCTTAGATATGGGGGATCCGTCGCTGCTCCAAATTCCGTGAAACTGCGACTGAGTAGCCCCTATCGGTAAAGATGACCCGGACCACGACCATCTTTCTAAGGCGATCATAGAAACCCGAAGAACATGACCACCTTCGCCGGCCGCCATCGCCACGGCCGGGCATGGCTTCGGGTGGGATGAGCTTCTTAGGTCCGAGATCTCACCAACGGCGAGGACTGAACCCAGTTCACCACCCACGCCATTATCGCCCGATCGGGACGCACGGAGGTGTTCTGATATGGTCTCTTTCAGGTTGACGTTTCCAAGGTAGGCCTCTGGATGGGTCTTGAGCAGCCAATACTTTTGAGACTTGGTATGCTGGAAGGTGCTTCCATGAGAGACATCAGACCTCGTCTTCGTTGGGGCGAACCATTGCACAGTGGGGAGCAATTGCTGAAATGACGGCGCTGAGTGTCTGGTCAGAATTCTGCACATAGAAAACAAGGGAGCCATGTGCTGCAGACCGGCCACTCACGGTTTTCGACTACCCGGTTGAAGCCAAGTTCCCCTACGTCTGCATCCTCATCACGCACGGAATGGTATGAAACTTGGCCCACATGGCCGAGCAAGACCTCGTTCACACGGTGAATTTCAATCTTGTCGGATATTTTGTTTTGAGCCACGCGGTACTGCTCACCACGATCAGACTCGGGGCTGGCGTCAGCCATAAGCTTTGTCGGTATTCGAACTGGTTATTAAATTTGAGGTTAAAGTATTCATAGCGAAGTTCGAGACAGCACAGACTTCCCAGAAAAGCGTTGTAAGCAAAATTGTGGTCAAAAAGTCACCTGGGTTGTATTGAGAGCATGCAAACTTCATAGCGAAGAAAAGTAAGAAGTCAGGGATGGACCAGATCCACTGCGAGTCAAGGTTGGCGGCTGATGGGCCGACACCCTAGTCAGCCCCGTCTGCGGGTACGTGCCTTAGCGTGGCCGATTATTGCTCGGGCAACCGAGATCTACAGAGGCGGGAATCTACTTGCGCATTCGATTTGGTCCTTCACCCATTCTTCGCCTGGCATTGCGACATTCGTCCGGCCGAACCATTCACGTCACCTATCATATGGAAAAGACGCCATAGAATTCCTCAAGAACCACCGATCAAAACATACCACGACATGATGTCTACTGTATTTGAGCCCAGGAGCTCACAGAGCCGACAAACAATGGCCGCGCCATCCGTGGCGGATAGCCTGCCCAGCATCAACTTCGGGTTCGACGAGCTGCGCGATCGCATGGCCAGGTTCACAGCGAAATTCGATGCATTTATCGAACAGGGGCGGAAGAGAGTGTTGGAGGAGAAGAATCAATTCGTTATGCAGGTCACGGAATTACAAGGTGCGTGCACCCCTTCCGCTCCGCCGACACGCCGCAAGGAAGCGACTAACTGAGACCACTATCTAGAGGACCAAAGGATGAAGAGGAAAGACATCGATATACTCCAGATGAAGACGAACACACATCAAAATAGCATTGCCAAGGAAGCAGCTGAGACCCGCGAGATGCAAGCCGCTATCGCCTCACTCAGCGCGGAGCGCGACAAGCAGCTGGCGCTGCGGGACTCGCTCCAGAAACAGATCGAGGAGACACAGAAGGAGATCGACGCGCGGCTGGCGGCGCAGCGCGCGCACCAGGCCCAGCAGGAGGCACAGGCGCGCTTCAACGTGCCGGAGCTGGACTTCTGGATCACGAACCTGTGCATGAAGATCGAAGGGGCGGGGCAGGACGACAGGCTCAAGTTCGTGTTCTCGCACATCGACGAGAAGGACTGGGAGCGCGAGGCGTGGTTCGAGCTCAGCACCACGTCGAGGGACTACGAGGTGAAGCACTGTAGGCCGAGGCTGGATGGGGAGAGTATAGAGAGGGTGCTGGAGAGGACGAACGAGACGAGGGAGCTTGCGGTGTTGTTGAAGGGCATGAGGGAGCTGTTCGTTGAGGCTCTTAAGAGCTGATTCGCGGGCGTTGAGGCAGAGAGATGGTTCGAAACAAGCAGCCCAAGTACGACTGGGGCAACTGTGTAATTCCAGCTGCATTGTCACCTGGTTGCATATGTGGAGTGCACTTTCGGGTTGGTGAGTCGGTTGGCTCCGCAAGAGCAGGAAGGAGAGGGATTCATCATGGTGGCAGCCGCAGGACAGCAGTGGCTTGCTGTAGTGGACGGGTAATGATGTGAATGCAACATGAGATGGAATCGTTTGATTCACATCGCTGAACGAACACAAGGAGAGAAATGCAAAACCCCATATTCGAATGTTTTCAAAACGTGAATGGCGTCTGTTGTTCCCGCATAGCGCAGCGTCTGTTAAGCAGCGCCCCGCCAGGACTCCAGCCGATCAGATTGGCTTGTAAGTACTTGGATAACTTATCCGCGCTCATTCAGAACCTCATCCTTTCCACATCAACACACTACACACTACCCAGAGACAGCACACAACATGCCGCCTCCGCCAGAAGAAAACAAACAGGCTTCGGCCCAAGTAGCCGTCGATCTCCTCTGGGAGATATCGCAGATCCTCGTAAGCAAGCCGCCGGCCCACGTCCGCCATGCGCGACCAATACTACCGACCGCGTGCTAATCGCGTGCCTGCCGACTTAGAACTGCCATCTTGACCGGAGGGAGATATCAATATGCACATCCCTGATCGAGCGGGGCGTCAACCCGGAAGCGCTTGCGGTGAGTCTGTCTTGTGTGCTTCTTCGTTCTCCTCACTGCCCCCTGGCTGCGTTTCTCATCGCTCACTGTGGCCCGATGCAGACTACTATCAAGGAGCTGCGCAAGGGCGCCCAGGAGACCAAGATTCAGCTCGAGTCGCGCAAGCAGCAGCAGCAGCAGCAATAATCCAACCGTTGTTCAGAAGGCTTATGGAGTTTGGCGTCATCACCATCACCAGGTCAAATGTTGCTTCTGTTCATCCTTAGTGTGGGTATGCACGGGCAGGCACTGGATTTTCTGGACGCACCAGAGGTTTGCGAATCAATTACTTGCTATGTTTATACCTCTGCACGGTTTGTGCAATTAAGTCAATATGTCCCGCAGGCAGTTTTCGCCTATTCATTGAAACAACTGCCAGTCCGTTAAAGACGTTGAAAGCCGTACGCCGAGCCCGAAGCTTTTCCAAATCCATCGAATGCCTGTATGCTAACCCAACTGATTGCCCGCCCCAGCCGAGCTCAGTGATGGCCCCTGATTTCACGTGCTCCGAACGCCGTCGCCTTTCAAATCACAAAGGGCAATGCAATCTCCCCAATTGTCCAGTAGACGAGCACCACAGCTCTCACTACAGTTCTCACCTGTGGCCGAATAACATGATGTCTTCGTCCTCGTTGTCATCATCCTCTTCGTTCTCTGAGTCCTCGGCGTCTGTGTCGTCTTCGTAGTCATCATCGTCCTCGCTTTCAGGCCCGGACCGGGCCTCACCTCCCCAGAAGTCAAGTTCCTCATCATCATCATCCTCGTCCATAGCGGCATATGGTTCCGGAACTGTATGTGGGCCAGTCGGGCTGGCGGCACCTTGGCTCAAGCTGTATTGTAAATGAGGAGAATTCGTTTGCAGTCCTGGTGCAGAACTTGGCACGTTGGTGCGGTCATGTACTGAGCGCTGGGGGAATGCGAGAGCCTCTGGTGTTGGTGAAATCGGATGTCCAGGGACGGAGGCTTGCCCACCCCCAGCCCTCCCCCCGGGCATCCCGGACCGCTCCAGTTCAGCCGTGTTGTATGAGCGGCAAATTTGACAACGCAACCCCAAGAAATGATACTTTGTGGTGCATTTTGCTGAACAGTCGTTGCAGAGGATTGTCGATGTTACATTCTCGAACTCTTCCGGCATCGGCTGCTCGCGGATGATGTTCGCTAGGTTTGTGAAGAGTGCCTCCATGTTCACGATACTCTTGCTGCAGATCGGGCACTTGTAGGACGAGGCCATGTACTCATTGAAGCAGGTCCGGTGTATCGAGTGACCACAGTCCATGAAGATGACGGTCTTGTGCGAGGCGAACATGTTCTCGCCACAGATAGGACAGTCGGCGTCCGTTGCACGTTCTATGCACTTGTGATTGTTAGTCTGAGTGATGGATATGCATGCGCGACAAGTCTGTCCAAAAGTTAGCACCGCTCTAGCAATGGTTGGGGCATTGCTAGGGCTAATATACCTTGCAGTGGAAGAAGTCCTTATCCAGCCCATGCCCAACCCGACAAATACCACATTCGTCACAGTGGTATATGGGCTTGTTCACGTCGTCACTCCACAGTTTGCAGACGTTGCAATAGTATTGAGCAGCGCCCTCGCCGCAGTTCACACAGGTATCGGAGGCTTTTTGTGCATGACCACACAACATGCACAGCATGTATTTGGTCTCCTTCCGGGGCAAGATGTGCTCCTCGGCCTCGTCATGGCACAGCCTGCAAGTGTACCATTTCTCGCAGGCCGCACATTGGAGCTTGACATTGCGTCTGTAGTGCAAGCAGCCCAGTACTCGAGTCTCAGCACCCTCAGCACCATCCGACTTCCCAGCGTCATCTTCCAGGTCATCCTCGTCATTGAGAATGGCCGTGGCGGGCACATATGTGGGTTGGCGGTCTTGCTCTGAGACGTATAGTCTGGCCCTCTCCTCGAGCCCAGTCCAGGATTTGAGCGTCTCCAGCGCTGCGACCCCAAAGCCGATATCCCGAGAAGTCGAGGCCGAGCCATCCTGAGTGGGGGGCACGGGCGTTGCGGATTTCCCCTCAGCAACTGTCTTGGCTTTCCTGGCGCTGTTGTAGTTTTCGGTATGAAGCTGCTGCGTAAGGAATCTCTTCTGGTCGAGGGTGATATTACTGTGCTGGATGCTGTGAATCCGTCGCCGCATTTCCCGCATGCCGTCGTCTGCAGGTAGCCTGCGCGACTCCCTCTCCGCCTGGGCGCTGGCGTCGATGACACGCTCGGGCTCAGCGGCGCTCCCCATGTCGGACAGCTCGTGACGCTCCATCTCGAGTCGCAGGGGGGCAATTGAGGGGACGGTCAAGGGTCGGGACAGTTCGTCTGCGACGGGAGCAGTTACTCCCCTTCGCATCTGGGGGATGAGAAGAGGTGGGGATCTGGCACCAAGGGCTATGTCGGGGGTTCTTGTGAACCTTCCGAGGCTGGGAAAAGGAGAAGGTGCGTCGCATTCGGCGATGGCATTGCCATTTTCCTCTGGGTAGTCGCCCCGTGAGAAGGGGTGACGGGACTCGGGGGATGGACCCGCGGAGAAAGGGCTCGAGAAGCGACGGACAACGGTCCGTGTGACGGGGTTGATGATGTAGTCGGATACTAAGGATGACATTTGGAACCTGGTCGGGCAGGGTGATGGGGAACTGAGCGACGGCCCATATGAGGTGTGCCTCACAGAGACCGTGGGAGGATATGCGGCGGGGCCACAGCGACAGGCCAGGTTCGGCAGTTCGGACGGGGATTACTGTTATGGCAAATGGCACCCAAAGGGTCAATCTGCTACCTGGGAAATGGTGGTATGTAAGTCAGTTGCGTAGGTATGCAGGCTGGTAGGCTGGCAGGCTGGGCAGTTTGGCAGGGTAGGTTCAGATCTTTAATGTCGCAGCCCATCCCGGCCCGCAGGTCCCAGCTCCTGGAACCCAGCAACCTAGCCAGCCCAGCATCGGCGAGAGCCAGGTGGTCAAGCCTGTCAAGGTGGTCTCGGCCCAGCGCCGCGGCGGTGGTATTGCTGGGGTATGTGTGCCTAGCAGCCCAGGAGAGGTGGAAGGTGGGAACCGCCACCCCCAGTTCGTCACATGCTGCGAAAGTGACATCCATACCTCTCCCGGGTACTCCGTACGAACCCATTGTCAGAGCATCCGTTCCGTATGCAGCTCCCTTGGCCCCCGATGTTTGGCGCTCACAGATTGGGCAACTAGGTCATGCTCTTTTGCTAGAACAATCTCGAAAGAAACAGCACCCAATAAGAGGTGTATGCCATCATATGAATTGGGTTGCCCGGGCTTTCTGTCTGCTCCTGCACAAACGTTTGGGGAGGATGTGCCCTGCTTGGTGTAAGCAGTACACACTTCCCTGGCGACATTTTACCATGTGGGGCGCACAGACACTTGACCGTGCCCTTCTGTCTACCTCCGGTAAGGGGCATCCGATTATGGGCAGACTACTATGGACCGCTGGTCAGTCAATAGTCGTCCGAGAGGTGAGCCCTCAAGCTGTCTGGTGGACAGATCGTACACGACCTCCCACTTTGCTCCCTTGGAGGAGATATTCTCCCCGCGCTTGCACAGAGACAAATCTTTGCCCAACGACACCTTCCCCTGTCTAGGTAATACCACAACGCCCCAGAAGTACCGAAATAGGCACGACGAGCGAGCTGTATCATTGGACAGGAGTCAGCCGTATGAAAAGGCATAGTACATGACAAGTTTCTTGTGCTACGCTGCCCCCGACAACAGGGAGATTTTGTACAACTCCTGGTATGTGCCAAATCTGGCCAGTCCTCCGCTGCCAGCCCTGCATCAGTCTTGACTGATATAGACAGAGCCTAGGGATCTACCGGTCCGTGTCCGTTGGTCTCCAGAAACCTTGAGTCAAAAATGCTAACTTGGGATGAAGAAACGAGCAGACAGATATAAATCAGGTAGAATGTACACGTAGCAGTGTTGGCCAGCAACATACCACAGCAGTGTGGGGCAGTTCAGGCCTAGGCCGCCGCCCATCCTTCACTGTCACTCATTATGTCCTGCAAGGGAGGGAGGGAGGATGTGCGGATCCACTCGCCTTGGCGATCAATTGGAGCTCTCAGTGCCTCCATACCTAATCGTACCACCGCCGCGGGCAGCTCGACCAAGGGTCCTTGTTAGCAAGCTACACGCGTGGATCCAGGCACGTACCCAAGTACGTACTGTGTAGGTAGCCTGCTCGCGGTGCCCACGCTGCACAGTACCCAAGACTACACAATCTCGTCCCCGATCCAGAGCTGACGCCGTCCTGTCGCACCGAGCTGCGTAAAGGCCACGATTATTTCCAGCTCTTCCCCCCTCCATCCCTTTCCCTACAGCCAAGCTCTGTCTTCGGCACAATTCTCCCACTCCCACAAGAGGTTGTGCATCCTCTGTCGACAATTGTCCTTTCCACCGGGCAGTTCATGTTTGCGCGACAGGTCTTTGCATCCGCATCCGCATCCGCAGGATCCCCGGACCTTGGGATCCTATTCTGATCCCCTGCCCCTATTTTCGACACTCTCTTTCACCACAATTATTATCTCCACTTCCCTTCAACCTCTTGGGACCACATTCTTCTACAGGCGTGATCTTTGACTCGGCTCGACTCTGACCGCTCCCAACATGGCCGCGACCGAACGGGCCGTCGCCTCTGGCGCAGACGTCGGCGATGCCTTGCGGAGGCGCAACGTCCCTTCTTCTCAAGCCGATGCCCTGCAAGGCCAGCCTCAGGCCAACGACAAGGAGAAGCCTAGCAAGGTCAGCTCATATTTCCATGTGTCGTACGCGGTCTACAACACGCGCTGACATGAGGAATTCTAGCAACCGTCTGTTCTGCAGGTCCTCGACGAGTGGGAGTTTATCATCGCCCCCCTCATCTTTACTGCCCTTGCCTTCTTCACCCGACTATATAACATTGGACTATCCAACATTGTGACGTGGGACGAAGCACAGTACGTTGAG
>JUJX01000004.1:209131-248210 GCA_000800745.1 Diaporthe longicolla
CCCCGAATTAGCGTTACACCTCGACAGTCTCCGCTAATCTTGACATCGTGGCAGCTTTGGAAAGTTCGGGTCCCACTACCTCAAACATGAATATTACTTCGACGTCCACGTACGTTTCCCCACGCCACAACCTCCCACTAGACAGCATTCTAACCTTCGAGTAGCCGCCTCTGGGGAAGCTCCTTGTCGGCCTGTCCGGATATCTTGCCGGATACAACGGGTCCTTCGAATTCAAGTCTGGGGAGACATACCCGGAGGATGTCAACTATACCTTTATGCGCCAGTTCAACGCCTTCTTCGGTGCCATTTGCGTCCCGATGGCCTACTGGACCGCCAAGGAACTCAACTTCAAGCGACCGGCAGTGTGGCTAGTTACGCTCATGGTTCTTTGCGAAAACTCATACACTACGATTAGCAGGTTTATCCTCCTCGACTCGATGCTTCTATGTGGCACAGTCGCCACGACCCTCTGCTGGGCGAAATTCCACCGATTGCAGGACAAGAGTTTTGAACCCGAATGGTTCTTTTGGCTGTTCATGACGGGCTTCAGTATCGGCTGCGTGACTAGTGTGAAACTGGTCGGGCTCTTCGTCACTGCGCTGGTTGGCCTGTACACAGCCGAGGACCTCTGGAACAAGTTCGGCAACATACGAATGCCTTACGCAGAGCTTGGGGCTCATCTCGCCGCGAGAGTGGTTGGCCTGATCATTCTCCCTTTCCTGATCTACATGCTCAGCTTTGCCATCCACTTTGCCGTCCTCACAGACAGCGGACCAGGCGACGCTCAGATGAGCTCTCTCTTCCAGGCCAACCTACGCGGCACTGAAGTTGGCCAGAACAGCCCTCTCGAGGTGGCCTACGGTTCTCGAGCAACGATCAAGAACATGGGCTACGGTGGCGGACTCCTGCACTCCCACGTGCAAACCTATCCAGACGGTTCTGGCCAACAACAGATTACCTGCTACCACCACAAGGATGCCAACAACGACTGGTTCTTCTACCCCAACCGCCGTGACCAGGACTACGACGAGAAGGAGGACCCCCGCTTCATCGGAGACGGCGAGACCATTCGTTTGATTCACGCCCAGACCGGCCGCAACCTGCACTCACACGATATCCATGCGCCTGTTACCAAGGCTGATAAGGAGGTGTCCTGTTACGGTAACTTGACGATCGGTGACGACAAGGATCACTGGAAGGTCGAGGTTGTGCGAGATGTTGCATCTAGGGATCGCAGCAGGGTCCGGACCCTGACTACCGCATTCCGATTGAAGCATGAGGTCCTTGGCTGCTATTTACGAGCTGGTAACGTCAACTTGCCACAGTGGGGTTTCCGACAAATAGAAGTTACATGCACCAAGGAGAACAATCCCAGGGACACATATACTCACTGGAACGTGGAGGCCCACTGGAACGAGAAGTTGCCTCCTGCGGAACCCGGCCAGTACAAGTCGCCCTTCATCCACGATTTCATTCACCTGAACGTTGCGATGATGACTTCCAACAATGCCCTGGTTCCGGATCCAGATAAGCAGGACGATTTGGCCTCCCAATGGTGGCAGTGGCCTATTCTGGTAAGTTTATCTTGTCTCATCTCGTCTGTTCTCCACTTGCCTTGAGACCTTGATGTGCTGATGTGAGGTTTAGAACGTTGGGCTGCGCATGTGTGGCTGGGACGACCACATTGTCAAATACTTCCTTCTGGGCAACCCCTTCGTCTATTGGGGCTCGACACTTTCCATGGGTCTCATCGGCGCGGTCGTCCTCTGGTACCTCGTTCGATGGCAGCGCGGTATCAAGGAGCTGTCCCAACCCGACATCGACCAGATCCACTACGCCGGTCTCTATCCACTTGCGGGTTGGTTCCTGCACTACCTGCCGTTCGTCATCATGGCTCGTGTCACTTATGTCCACCATTATTACCCTGCCCTGTACTTCGCCATCTTGACGACGGGCTTTTTGGTTGACTGGTTCACGCGGAACCGCAATCAGATACTCCAGGCTGTCGTGTATGGCGGCCTTTACGCTGTCACCATCGGTCTCTACGTATACTTCATGCCAATCTGCTGGGGCATGACCGGACCAAACAAGAACTATTCATACATGAAGTGGTTCGACAGCTGGAGGGTGACGGACTAGACCACCCACGGAGCCAGACAGTTGCTTGTGCGGCCGTCTTGGCCATGCTGAAGCTTTATACACTGCACTCTGAGGCCAAAACTTATTTTAGACTATCTTCAACTGTGTCGGCAGGATGGATGGGTCATTTTGCTATAGATGCCTCAATGCCGGGACGAGGTTTTCCATGTCTAGTCATTTGGCAAGGGTGCCCGACAGTAAGAGAATACGGAAGAGAGGGAATTCCCCCCACTCCTGAATTAATACCACATCTCGCTGCGGCTTGCCATGTTATGGGATGCTCAATTTATCTATGCCCGATGCCGCGGTCAGCCCAGCCTGCTGATTATGCATTATGTGCTATACATTGAGGTCGTAGTACTTCCTTCCATGATTTGGGTTGCAGCCGGGGAATATCGACCTGATATGCCTCATGGACTTTTGCCTTGTTCCGTGAGAGATGCCCGCAAAACCAACTGCTTATGCGCCCGCTTTTCCCTTGCCCCAAAGCCTTTGATTGTATCGTTCTCAGCAACACATACCACCATTGGAAGTCTTCCTCGCGTCTACTTTTACGCCGGAACCCCCACCCCACCCGGCGCCCTGTCCCTTGACTCCGGACCGCCTGTCATTCAGGTCGTACTTGCCGGCCTGGATGTTCTGGTATATCCTCTCCGCGACGCCGAGGAAGGCCTCCTCGACGTACTCGCCAGTCTTGGCGCTCGTCTCGACATAGCGCAGCACGCCGTTCTGGCGGGCCCAGGCGGCGGCCTCCTCGGCGCTGACCTCGCGCCTCTCGCCGGCGAGGTCAGCCTTGTTCCCGACGAGGATGACGACGATGTCGGGCTCGGCGATCTGACGCAGGTCGTTGAGCCAGTCGGTGACGTGCGCGAAGGTCGACTTGCGCGAGATGTCGAAGACGAGGAGGGCGCCGCTCGCGCCGCGGAAGTAGGACCGCGTCACGGACTTGTACGTCTCCTGCCCGGCCGTGTCCCAAAGTGACAGTTTCATGTGCTTCTGGGGTTGCTGCTGATCCTTTGGGGCGGCGCGGGGCGGGTCTGGAAGGCCATTTGGCCGGTCTGGTTTCGAGGATGCGTCGGGGTTGGATGGTGACGACGGGGAGGCGTCTGCTTGTGAGGCGGCTATTGCCTTGTTGGCGGGAGCGCCAACCGGTACTATCCTGGAGCCGAATTCTACGCCGATGGTGACATCGTGGTGTTGCACGAAGCGGCCCTCGCAGAGGCGGATGGTCAGTGACGACTTGCCACAGCCGCTGTCTCCTATGCAGACCAGCTTGGCGATGTAATCCCAGGGTGGTGAGGACATGTGGGCGTCGTCTGGGTGTATGATCTCTGTGGGTGTATGCACGGGACGACGGTCAAGAGGGTGGGGGTTGAGAGTGTTGATGTCTCGAGACCGGGGCCTTCGAAGGTTCCGAGCGAGCGGACCGTTCGATCTGATAGGGCGAAGTGGTGATGTTTTGGGAATTAAAAAGGGCTAGATAGGCGGTTCTTGTTGGGCAAGATTGAACTAGACAGGCAAAGGGGCACAGATCGCACGAGAGCACAGCGTGGGACAGGGTGTTGTATCACGGGTTTGGCGGGTTGAGGAGGAAGGACGGCGCAGAGTGAGCAGCAGAGTGTGAGAAAGGAACATATGGCCGGAATCTGAGCATCACGAGTGACGTTGGACCGCTGATCCACCGGGGGGTACTTAGTCCATGTATGAGCTTCGGCATCGGTGTCACGCTGGAGTGGAGCGGGCACCTGATGACTGCAGTACACAGTAGGGAAATGGGGTACCTAGGTACAGACAAGCACGACAGGGTGGAAGTCTCGGGAAGGATACAGGGGCGGGCGCTATCGCCATCTACCGCTTATCTGCAGACAGCCGGGGAAGAGATACGCCACCAAAAAGGCACTTGAGCGGAGGGTGACTGACTGACAGGCAGTGGGCTGGGGGGGAGCGTGTAATGACAGGAATGACTGCCTGTGACTTCGCAACCCGGTGACTGCCTGCCCGGCCGACCACGTCAAAGCAAGGAGCGGGAGGACCATGAATCCCTGCATTAGGCATTAGACCCTCAAGAGAACGTGCTCGCTCACACTTAGCGATCCCGCCTCGGCTCCAGGCGTCTCTCCCAACCGGCCAGGTACTACAATGCCTTGACCTTTGTCTTCTCATCTGCCTTGTGAGAGCCAGACCGCATCTTTTCTTCTGCATATCATCCACCCTCCCGCCCAGTTCCTCCCTAAAGGCGTTTCGGCCGTTCTTATCCATTCCAGTTGTATCCTCACACGTCATATCCCGCCAACTGCTTTCCAGGCACCACTGGTCCCGCTGCATCGCCCGCGCGTCCTGACCGCCCCTCTTTGATCCGAGTGAGGCTCGCCCAGCAGCCGGAAAGCTGAGGAACCTCAGCCATGTTCTCAGAGTGTAAGTCCCTCTCCAGGCTCACCTGTGCTTCACGCGTACGTGCGTGTGTTCACGCTCTGTGCTCTGTGTTCCGTGCTCGTGCGTCTTGTTCTTGGTGCCCGCTGACTCGGCCCAGACGCTTCGAGGTTCCTGGCTCAGTCGCAGTCCCGCCTTTCCAACTTCCAAGGCCAGCCCGACAACGATACACCACCAAGTAGCCAGCCAGGCGAATGGCAGCATAGGGCATCGAGGAATGGTCATGGACATCGGTCCTTTCTAGGCCGTGGTACCAACCCTTATCAGCCCGCTGCCTCGCGATTCGGGCACCTTAGCTTCGCGTCCCGACTCGCGACCCCTCAGGACGCACCCCTTTTCCATAGTACCAGGGATGAGCTGAGGGAAGAAGAAGACGAGGATGAGAGGGACAGGGAGGCCGCGGATCTCTATGCGCTTCAAAGGTCCCGCAGGGTCTTTCAGGCAAGCCGACTGGAAGAAAGCACAGAGCCCGAGGACGAGGGTGGTCCGGCATCACTGGAGCACAGCGAGGAGCAGCAAGACAGCCGTGCATTTTTCGAACGTGAACAGAACAGGGGCATAAAGAGCAGTTGGAATGGGCCTAGGAGCAGTTTCGCCCGCGCCGCTAAGAGCCGGAGTGGTCACGAGGGCAATCTCGAGAGGGTGGTTTCCAACAACAGTAGCAACTCGTCTGCCAAGGGGAGGATGGAGGATGTCGGTCTGGAGTCGACAATAGCCGACAGCGAGCCGCCAGCTGACCTGACCATGGAGCAGTCTGCTGACGACGCCCCTGCTTTCCAAAGGCTGAAGGGTTACAGCGCCACGGCTCGCGTGCCAATACGACGGGATTCCACAATGGAGTCTGATTTAGGGACCTCTCCTTACGATGACCGACCGGACCTTTCACCGCCAGCACCAGAGGCCGAGCTCTTTAAGCACGACGCGTTCTTTGCCTGGGTCTATCTCATCGCCCTCGCCTCGATGCTAGCCACCTTCATTCTGGTGTGGCTCCATACCTCCGCGCCCAGTAGGAAGAAGCCCCTAGGCGATACGATATACACCGTTCTGCGATCGTCTTTCCACCTACTGGCTGTAGACACCTTGGTGGCAATGGTTGTCTCATTCATGTGGCTCGCCGCTTTGCGATACTTCGTCCGACCCCTGGTTGGCTTGATTTTGGTTGCCGTGCCGATCGTCATGCTATCTTTTTCTATATATCCATTCGTATCCAGCTTCCAGGGCGAAAAGCACGGTTCGACTGTCCAGGATGTTGTCATGCGGTGGGCTTCAACTGTGCCCGGTCTCTTTGCGATTGTATGGGTCTATATGGTGTGGAAGGGACGTCATGCGCTCGGCTCAGCCATCGCGATCCTCGAATTCTCCAGCCGGATTCTGGCTGCAAACAGCGCTCTGGTACTCGTGGGCATGGGCACCCTCGCCTTGATTGTATGCTGGACGTGGGCCTGGCTTGCTATGTTCACCAGGGTTTTCCTCGGTGGCTCCTACTCAGGCGCCGTGTCCAGGTTTGTCCTCCAAGCGTCGAGTTGGTGGCTGGGCATCTACTTTCTCTTAATGTATCTGTGGACGCTCTCCATGATCTCGGGCGTTCAGCGGGGGACAACTGCAGCGACGGTCTCACAGTGGTACTTCCATCGCAACGCAGTGCCAGCCGTTGCTTCTCGTGAGATTGTGGCTGCTGCACTGAACCATTCCATGACCACCATCTTCGGGACCATATCGCTGTCCACGCTCTTGGCCCTGGTGGTCCGGATGCCCCTGCTCGTCCTTCACCGGCGTGTCGCTAGCATCATCACCGCTTTCTTCTATACCTTCATTCCGACCTCAATAGTCGCAATGACGAACCCTCTGACGCTCACCTATGCAGCCATCCACTCCCAGCCACTCGTGGATTCGGCCCGCGGCCTGAGCCAGATGGACTTCCTCGGCCCACAAGCCCCGACGACGACCCTGACCCCACGCGCATTCAGGCAACGAGGCAGCGCTCCGCTGCTCCCTTACCGCCTGGCGAAGCTGCTGCTGCAGGCTACCAAGTTCATCATGGCCACGGCTTTGGGCTTCGCGGGGTGGGTGATGACCGCGAGGCAGCTGAGTGTCTCTGTGCCCGACGGTAGCCCGGGATTCAAGGGCAGTGCGTATGCCTACGTCGTCGGCCTGGTGGCCAGCTTCATTGGCTGGGGCATACTCGGTGCTATGGAGGGCGTCCTGAGCTCCATCGTGGATGCGGTGGTAATATGCTACGGCAGCGAGACGAAGATGGCCAGTGGAGGTGGCGGGTACTGCATGGAGGCCGCGCAGTTGTTTGGGGGGCGAGGAAGGAGACAAAATTGGGACGAGGCCTCGGAATATTGACGAGCCTAGTATTGAGCCGGAACAGCAGGCGAAGGCACCGCGCAAATCGTGCAAATTATATTACAATTCAGGAAGGACAGGCCAGACAGGAACAATGTTTTGGATGGAGGAAGCGCGGCGTTTATTTGTGTATTTTGTTCGGGGCGTATGGCCCTCTGGTCTCTTCAATGGTCGACATGGCCAACGGCGCATACCCCCGGCGTGGGACGTCTCCAGGATAGATGTCTAGACTGACATAGAAGGGTTTGCAGCAGCACAGTAAATATGCGTGTTGCAGTGCTCACTGAGGTGCCGTTCCTTCAGGGCAAAGGCCTCGTTTTTGCCGGGACAAGTATAACACACAAATTAAAATTGAAGTTGGAAATTTCGCTCACTTTCATCTCAGAAGTTCTGCACTTTGGTTGTAAGCGATTCTTGTCGAAATGGTAATTCAAGAATGCCGTCTTGACTCGGAGTGACTTGCGCTCACTTGCCATGTCGGTCTAAAATTTTCGGGCCCCACTATAAACTCCCGCTCAACTCACTCCCGATTCTGAACATACACAACAAAAGTATGCGCCGGTGACAAGAACCACCCCCAACATGCCGATAAGCTTACGGCAGGGCCTGGACCGTGATGTCTACCAGATCGTGCGAAAGTACGAGGACGATTTCAACGGCTCCAAACTAACCATCAGTGGTGTTTACGAGTTTATACAAAGGTCCAACTCAAGCCTGAAGAGGCAAAAGAAACGTATCCTAGAGGACTCGATTGAGAGGGTCATCGATGTGAGGCGTGAGGAATCCAAGGCCGAGAAGGACTCGGACGAAGAACTTGAGCGGGAGATCCAGGCCCAGGAGAGCCGCGCCAAACGGTCGAGGGAGGAGAAAGATGCCGGCCTGCTGAACAGGCAGCTCACGAAGCACTGGAACTTCAAGAACCCAGAGCCCAAGGCAACGGGGGGCTCCGCTGCCTCATCCACGGGGAGGCGCACGCCGGGTGGAGCAGACGCCATGGACGTGGACACGCCTACAGTCGACCGCCAGGCAAACGGCGAGGCCAGGCCGAAGCGGAGGCGGAAGGACCCCAAGGAGGTCGACCGCTCGCCGCCGCAGGACATCAGCCTCGACGACCTGGCGGGCGTCGAGAGCGTCATCGACAGGCTCAAGGGCCCCGTGTGGATCCCGCTCCTTCGCGGGGACGACCTCGCGGAGCTGGGGTACAGGCCCAGCGACGGTGTGCTGCTCCACGGCCCGTCGGGCTGCGGCAAGACGACGCTGGCGCACGCGCTGGCTGCTGATCTTGAGGTCGCCTTCATCCCCGTGTCGGCGCCTAGTCTTGTCGGCGGAACCAGCGGCGAGAGTGAGAAGAACATCCGCGACATCTTCGACGAGGCGATGCGGCTCGCACCCTGTCTTGTCTTCTTTGACGAGCTTGACTCGATCGCTGGCAAGAGGGACAACGCTCAGAAAGCTATGGAGGGCAGGATCGTTGCCGAGATCTGTAATGGCATGGACAAGATCGGGCGCCCTGGCAGGTCGGATGACGGCAGTGACAGGACCGGCAACGTGGTCGTCCTGGCCGCCACTAACCGGCCCGAGAGCATCGACCCCGTAGTGCGAAGGCGGTTCGGCGTCGAGGTCGACATCGGCATGCCGAACGAGCCGGCAAGAGAGAAGATCCTGCGGACGATGACGCGGGACCTGGCGCTGGGCGGCGACGTGGACTTTGCAGCGCTCGCACGGCTGACGCCCGGCTATGTCGGTGCGGATCTGAAGCATGTTGTATCCGCCGCGGTGTTCAAGAGCATCCAGGCACGGACGGACCTGCAGACAGAACTATTCGTGGAGCAGATCCCTACTACGGAAAGCGAAACGATCGAGTTCCTGAAGTCCTACAAGGCACAGTCTGAGGAAGGAAGCCGATCGGCCAAGTCAGAGATTCGCATAATGAAGGCCTCAAACATGGTGTACAGCGGGCCGTTGGGCATCACGCAGGCAGACTTCAAGGCGGCCGTGTCGACCGTGCAGCCAGCCGCCAAGCGAGAGGGCTTCAGCGCCATCCCCGACACGACCTGGCAACATGTTGGAGCGCTGGGCGAGGTGCGCAAGAGGCTCGAGATGACCATCATCGGGCCCATCAAGTACCCCGAGCGCTTTGCTCGCGTGGGAATCAAGTCCGGAGCGGGAATCCTCCTCTGGGGCCCGCCCGGTTGCGGCAAGACTCTGGTGGCAAAGGCGGTCGCGAACGAGTCCAAGGCCAACTTCATCTCGATCAAGGGCCCAGAGCTGCTCAACAAGTACGTGGGCGAGTCGGAGCGGGCGGTGCGGCAGCTGTTCGCGAGGGCCAAGAGCAGCGCCCCGTGCATCTTGTTTTTCGACGAGATGGACGCCCTGGTGCCGAAGCGCGACGACTCGCTCTCGGACGCAAGCTCGCGCGTCGTCAACGCGCTGCTGACGGAGCTGGACGGTGTCGGCGACCGCAGCGGCATCTACGTCGTGGGTGCGACCAACCGCCCAGACTGCATCGACCCGGCCATCCGGCGGCCCGGTCGTCTCGGCACGAGCGTCTTCGTGGGCCTGCCGACCGCCGACGAGAGGGTGGACATCCTGCGTACCATCTACTGGAACACCATTGTCTCGACCAAGGAGGACAGGCAGGCCGCCGACGAGCGCCTGGCCGCCATCGCCCTGGACGAGCGCTGCAAGGGCTTCTCGGGCGCCGACCTGGGCAACCTGATGCAGGCGGCTGCCCAGGCCAGTTTGGAGAGGACGTATTATCACGGGGGCGGCGTTATCAGCGAGGACACGGGAGCAGACTCGGAGATCACGCCAGGTGACTGGGAGAAGGCGCTCAACGAGGTCAAGCCCAGCGTTAAAAACGACGGGAGGTACGACCCTAGGCAGTTCGATAAGGTGTTGTAGACGATATCAGGTCGAAGTAGGATACCGCATAATGCTTCACGGCTACATGTGATCAGCACAGGGATTACATGCTTGCCTATCCCACCCAGGGGTGGATAGAGAGCGTCTTCGTAACTTGTTCTTTTGAATTTCATCATCTAAATTTGAAGAGGAGAGTCATTATAGAAAGTCGAAAGACACACAGACGCCGCGCAGCCAGGGTGCAAGGCCTCTAAGGTCTATAATAATACAGGTGTCTCCCGCCTGTCTTTCTTCTGTCTAATGCCGTAATGCAAACACAAGCTGCCATATCGTAACACCGCCCCGATTCTCGCCGTCTATTTCGTGGCTTGCTTCAGGTAGCTGCCCGAGTCTTGTTAGCATGATCTCAAGAGGGGTTGAGGTTGGGGGAAGCGAGCGCCGTTTGACATACGTGATCAGGTCGTTCCTGTCCTTCTCCTTCTTCAGGCCACCGAAGGCCATCTTGGTGCCGGGGATGTACTTCTTGGGGTTCTCGAGGTACTCAAACTGTGAGACAATCGCGTCAGTCGTGCTGATTTCGAAACAAGGGCCATAGGGGGCATCGCGTGTGCGTGTTGACATACCAGAGTGTCCTCCTTCCACTCAATGCCCTTCTGCTTGTTGGCATCCGTGTAGGAGTAACCCTCAACGGAGCCGGTGTGGCGGCCAAACAGGCCGTGCAGAGCAGGCCCGATCTTGTTGCCGCCGCCAGCCTCGACGGTGTGGCACTGGGCACAACGGGTCTTGAACAGACCAGCACCCTTCTTAGCATCACCTGTGTGGCTGTCAGTACGGGCTTTCTTGAGAATGGCTGTGCTGTTCTTTGGCGTTGAAAAGCCGGGTTGAGCCTCGAGTATGACGCGATGGCGAGATGTTCCGAGCAGCGACCTTTCCGCCAGCGCGTGCCTGCGGCCTCCCAGTCCGCGCAATAGACCTAGAGGATGTCCCAGGAGCAAACCGCGGCCTCGTGTGAGTCGTGGTTGCAGCTGCGCAAGGAATGCGACCCGGGAAAATGCCTCAGGCGTGAGTGCCGTTCGGGTGGGACCGCCGTCGCGATCGCCAGCTTGGGAGTCGGCCCTCGTGCCATGTTCCGGTGCTCTGGCCCCGGAACACAGAAGGAACGGCCGGGGAGGCGATCTCGAGGCTCAATGGCGGAAGACAGGGTGAGCGGTCAACAGTGTAGACGTACCGTCCTTGAAAGGCATCTTGTCGAGTGTGAGGTCTGAAAGACTAAAAGTCAAGTGGTGGTGGTAGTGGTAGGCTGGAAGAGATCTAGTGAAAGACTCCTGAGTGGTTCTGCTGTGTAGGATCTTGAGAAAGGTGGCTTTGTGAGGTGACGGAGGAGAAGGAGGAAAATTTAGCAGGGAGCGCGAAACAAGGTGCTGGCCAAATTCCTGGTCTTAAAAATGTCATGAGCTCAGCGATCCTTACAGAGAGGCCTGTCACTATGAGCTAGTACCCGGGAGGCTAGCGACGGCCACGACTCTAGGACCACTCGTGGGCCCGGATGTGGGTCGGCCAGGGGCAAAGGCAGCGAATCATGCGCCACCGGATGGTCAGGTCCAATCGAGTTTTCCAGTCTGCGAGAATTTGGCGGAAGGGAAAATCCGGAGCAGCGGCTGACGTGCACTGACTGTTTGATGCGCCTCGGCACAGCATTTCGCGGCGATTCATACGGCCAAGCTGGCTGCAGCCCATGATTCACTCGACCAGGTTCTTTTTTTCCGGCACAAAAGTCGCGAGGCACCGGCTACGTCAGCCAGCCAGCAGCCAGCCTTGTCAAGCAAGGTTCTTTGTTCTCACTGCCCCAACCCGACCTTTCCCACCGTCTCAGTCTCACACGGCTTAACCTGCCTGTCGCCGCCCCCCTCCCCTTACCCTCCCATCCGGTGACTGACCAGAGACTACCCACACCCGGCTTTTGAGATGGCGGCCTCATCATCCGCCATACCCAGGTTCCTGCTGCCCCAGTCCGGGCGCATCTGGCGGCGGGCAAACCTCGGCATCCACAACCGTCGCCAATTTTCAGACCCTGACCTGCGGGTAGTCCGATACGCGTCCGCGTCCACCAAAGGCCCAAAGCAGGCACCGGGCAAGCCTATCGTCCTGGAACAGCCCACGAGGTTCAACCCGCCATCCCACGGCGCTCGTCTACCCAGGAAGGATCGCCCCCAGCAACAACACTATGGAGGGTCTCTATCCAGCGACGAGGTTGCCTCGCAGAGGAGGAGAGAATACCCCGGCATGATGGCCCCCCAGGGTACCTGGGCGCACTGGTTCTGGAACAGCCAGGGCCTCCATCTGTCCATCACTCTGGTTAGTATCTACGGCCTTGTGGACCAGCCAGCAAAGAAGCACATGTTAACTGACAAAACTCCCGAATTGCAGGGCACACTGGCCAGCCTGGCCATCTTCGTAGCCACCGAGAATTTCAAGAGCAACACGCCCTTCGCCGACATGCTTCCCGAGGGGTCCGACTACTGGGAGCACCCCATCGTGTCGCTGTACACCCTGTACGACGTCTGGCGGCTGACTCAGCTCCACAACTCGGCCATCGTCGCCGAGAAGCGCAAGAAGAACGTCGACGACGTCGTCAAGCGCGCCGAGTACCGCAAGGCCCACGGGCTGGAGAAGGAGGGCGGATTCGGGAACTGGACGGCCAAGGACGACCCGCAGTCGACGCAGGCCGAGCCGAGGAAGAGGGACAAGTGGCTTGGAATCTTCTAAGGGGTTATGTATGGACAGGACCATCGCATTCATGGCTCGTCCGAATGCCCATATCTATGTCTGGGCGCTACGTGTGCCCGTCGGCCGACGCCGAAGAGCCCATGCTCGGACTGCCTCCTGAGCAGTCCCAGAGTCCAGTCGCATGGCCGGACCCTAGCCGCGGGCGTCCATCTCGTCTGTTGGACAATGGACCAACATGTGCCCTTGTAGATCAGACTAGTCTAAAACCCTGGTCTCTCCCCTCCAACCAGGCAACTCATCCCAGCTCCACGGCCTTGAGGCCGTCGAGAACCTCGGTCGCAGCGCCTCCCTGCTCTAATGACTTCGCGACCATGGCACTCAGGACTCCCCATTTCGCCCCTCCTCTCGGCGCCTTCCATACCCCATCCACCGGCTCCGTCTCCTGGACCTGCTGGTCGGGCCGCTGTTTCGCCGTGCGATCTGTGCCTTCCGTGGCAGCATCGTTTGCCCTGGGGACGCCAGGCGGCGTCAACCGTGAGGGGGGGTCTATTGTGCGTATCGACAGTAGCCGCAGACTGCGCTTGCTGGAGCCGTCGATGTCCATCTCGTCCGCGCCGCTGGGGTTGGCTGCATCTGCTACCGAGATCGCCAGCGCGCTGTCGGCGACGGCGAGCTCCTCCTTTGCTGGGTCGAAAATGATGTTTTCGCCGACCGCCATGACGAGCAGCGTCACAGGCGGTCGCGCGCCGGACGCTCCCTTGTCGTGGGGGTACAGGTAGTTCGACGCGTCCCAGTCATCGTCGAAGAGCGGGTCCTCATCGCCTTCTGAGATCAGGCGTGGCAGTCGTGTTGCCAGTAGCGCGAGGTGGGTTGTTAGGGAAAGGAGAGGCAGAGGATAAGACAGGGGCGGCGATATGAGGAGGATCTGCGGTGCGCCCTGTTGTTAGCAAGGTTTTCTGTGTCGCGAAATGGGTTGCTGCAAGTAGTCCGGCAACTGACATCAAGGTATAGCTTCCAGTGGAAGCGTCTGTTAAGATACAGCCTCCTGGCGAATTGTCCATCTGCTAGCAGCGCCTCGCTCAGCATCTCAGCCAAGTAGATTGTGCTCGCGTCGTCGTCCCTGGCGCCCGGTATCTCCACGGCAATCTCTATCCAACTGCTCTGGCCCTCAACACTGGCCCTTCCTTCGCCGTCGTTACCGTCTGCCTCGTCATCGTCGTCGCCGCCGGTCTGAATGAGGTCCGTCTCCTGCAGCGTGTTGCCGGCGCCGTAGCGGGTTTCTGTCTTGCCAATCTCGGCCTTCACGCCGACGATGGCCTCGGTGCCGTCTGCGAAACATATGCGGGCGCTGCCATTCGTGCCGGGGAGGATGCCCGTCTCGGCGCTGAGGGGTCGGAACTGGGTTGCTGAGCGCCCGTCTGGCCGCAGGGGCGGGGTCAGCGACAGCGAGGCATGGAGGTAGGCCAGCTCGGCGGGCGAGAGGTTGACGTGCTGCGTCGAGGCCATGATGCAAGTAAGCGTGATAACAAATAACAATCTGTTCGGCCTGTGGCATGCAGCAACAGGCACACCTTGGAGTGGGCTTTGGTGTGCTGCTTCACAAGCCAAAATGTTGGTTGATCATTGGACTGAAATTTTGGCGGCAGGCAATGCTGTGTTTGGTCTAGACAGGCCCGCCTGCCATGGTGACAGGGAGAGCATGCAGGCAAGAGAGGATCCAAGCTGCCGGGCAGCTCCCCAAAAACCTTAAAACGTCACCTGGGGTACTTCGCTACCTGCAGGCTGCAGCACACCCAATTGGATGTTGCGCAGCAAAGCTTAGCCACTGCCAAATGCGGCTGACCAAGCGCGGATGAATGACTGCACCTATATACCATCTCTTGAGGATCAAAAGTATCCGGAACCCGCTCCCTCGCGCCGACCTCCGACCTACCTACGGGATTGGGCCACGGGCCTGTCTAACAGCAACACATATACTGAGGTCATTTTGGCTTAGGAATATGCCAAAAACCCCGATGGCGATATTATTGGCCCCGGTGCCGGTTTACATGTGACGCTCAGATGGATACTCGGGTGGTAGTCCTCGCGTTTCGGATCCCATTGTGCATGGTTTCAACACCCAGGTGACAGTTCAGTCTCTTCCTCACAATGGCTCATGTTGTATAAAACACCGGCTAGACCGAATGACACATACATATATATGAACCGTCATCATGTCTTCCTCAAACCATTACACGTCGTCGTCTCACATCTCATCCCATCCCCCAGCCAGTGCCGAAAAGCAGGTCACTAGGAACAGGAGCAAGAGCACCCACAGCACCTTGAAAACAGAAGCCCAGGCCTTCCTGCTCTTCCTGAGAACAATGTCACTGAAATCCCTCACCGGGAAATTCTTCCCCTCCACTCTGCCACCACCCAATGCCTTCGCCGGGCAGAAGGTCCTCGTAACAGGTGGAACCGCCGGCCTGGGCCTCGCAGCCACCATTCGTTTCCTGAATCTAGGTGCTGACGAGGTCATAATCACGGCCAGGAGTGCCTCGTCTGCGCGAGCCGAAGGTGCGAGGCAAAAGATTCTCGCCGCTGGCCGGGAAGCGTCAGGTAAGGTCAGCATCTTGGAGCTGGATATGAACAGCTACGCATCGTGTGTCGCCTTTGTCGACGCTGTCAAGGGCCGTTTTGGTGCCACGGGTGGGCCTGACGTGGTCGTTTTCAACGCGGGCGTCACAAATTCACAGTTTAGAAGGAGTCCTGAGGGCATGTAAGTCATATCTGATGACGCTCTCCCCCAGCTTCCCTTCACTTCTGTTTCTTGTGGCTGATTCGTCATATGTAGGGAGGAGATCATCCAGGTCAACACACTAAGCACAAGTCTGCTCGCCATTCTGCTAGTGCCTTGGATGAGGCAGCACCGCGGCCAGAGGAACACGCCTGCACGTCTGGTCTTTGTCAGTTCAGGCCTGCACATGTCGGTAGACATCAGGCCCTGGGCCACTTACGTGGAGAAGGAGGGTGGTGTGCTTGCACACTATTCAAAGGAGGAGAACTTTGAGGCCGGACTGACAAGTCCAATGTACAACTATTCCAAGCTTCTGCTGATGTACGCGCTCGAGGAGGTATCCAAGATGGCCTTGAATGAGAAGGGCGAGTAAGTATGGCCTGTGAAAACCCCTTGGCATCATACGCCGCCCTCGCTGACCACCATTACACAGGCCGCAGGTCATCGTGACAAGTCTCTGCCCCGGCCCAGTCAAAACCGAGCTCTCACGGTCGATGCAGGAGAACTCCATCGTCGCGAGGATAGCTGCGCCGATTTTCATGAACCTGGTCGGGAAATCGCCTGATTACGGCGCCCGTATCTACCTCGCCGGCGCGCTCGCCGAGCCCGCAGATCATGTGAGTCGCCCATCAGTCTGAGGCGTTGCCATTCTCGGGTCCACTGGCCGGCCTATGGTACCCGACCACCGCTGCGAACCAACATGCTGATGCCAACCGAACGCAGGGCAAGTTCCTCCGTGATTACCTTACGGACGCCCAGTACGCCAGCCGGTCTGCCCCCGTACTGGCGAGCAAGGATGCCAGGCTGATGCAGGTCCAAGTCTGGAAAGAGATCCGTGAGGCGCTTTCAACCAAGGTAGCGGCCGCTGGAGAGACGCTCTGAAGCCGCTTGTGTGATGCGAGTCCAAAAAGAACGAGGTCGACAACTGTGAAAAAAGGCAGAATTGAGCTCCTCATGACGGGTGCTAAACCACCACTTACGATATTAAGGCCGATCTAATGTATAATCTGATATTTGCGCCAATTGCACTCGGAACAATTGTTTGTGACCGCGTTGTTGGCGGTCCGTCCGTGCCTTTCTAGCCCTTCGAGGCCCTACAGCAGCTAGCCTGTAAATCGCAACTGCTCGCGTGATGAGGTGTCCTATTCAGTAAATTGGCGAACGATCAACCGGCCCGAGGCGATTCGGGTACAACCGCTCCCTGTTTCGTAACTGGCCGTTGTGTTATGGGCATGTAGTCCTCACGTACTCTTGATCGAGAGGCGGCAACGTTGCACAGATATCGGCTTCTTGCTAGTGGACCAACACACTTCAAGTGCTTCACCAGATAAGTGCTCTTATATTGGAGTGCTACAGTAGATTGACCCTTGAGTATCAACTACCGCAAATCCTGTAAGTAGTGCCTCTTGGCCAAGTCTTTGCTGGACTCGGTGATATACGGCTTGTCAGCAAATTGCTATTAACTGGCTTGAGCTCTGGATCGCCCACACGGAGACCACGGCTTTGGTGCATGTCTCAGCAGTATTGGTTCCTTGAAGCGACCAATGTTTCCTGTTCTGAGTAAGATGTCCCTTCCGAATCCCATGAGTTTGAGACGCTGCGAAGCATATCTTCTTCAAGATGTTTCACTGCCGTTTCCGCCGGAAATCGAGGCATATCTGTGGGAGGAGATCAGGGCCTATGGCAGCCGCTAATTCCGCTATCCGAGACTTGAGGGACCCGACTTCGCGTATGCTGCTGCGGTCCCAGATGTTCGCCTCGGAAGTGAAGAAGAAACCATCTGTGTTGTCCGACATGACGCGGATGTGGTCCAAATCAAACTTGTTCTCGAGATCGGACATGGTCACAATGCCAGGCATGTCGCTGTGGAAGAGCGAGATGTCTTCACCGTCATCCTCGTTGCTGAAGTCTGATTCACTGTCGCCGTCCACGTTGGTGTTTTCGGCAGAGCCCTCGGTTGTATTGTTGTCGACATCGTTCTCTTGGCTCTTGGCAGCAACTTCACGGTCTCTAGACAGGCTAACGTAGTGCTTTTTGTCGAATATGTCCAAGGCTTCCTGGTCCAAGAGGTCCCAAGTCAACGTCTCCGGATCCAGTACGTACTGCGGATGATAATCGATCTTGTAGCGCATCTTGGGGCAGCTGTGGATATAATAGCCCGCCCACCAGTAACGGTAACCGCCCTCCATCGCTAGGGCGATCTCTCTCAAAGCACCAAGCTTGCCGGGCTGGTGCTTGTGTATGGACTCGTGGTACATGAAGTAGACAGCGCTGACGGCCTCGGGTAGTAGGTCAAGCACCCCAACCGCCACCAGCTTGCCGTCTAGGCGATAGCACTGATGAAATGAGCCGACTTGTCGACTCTTCCCGTCGGCATCCGTGTGCACACCTCTCCTTACCGGCGAGTTACAGAGGAACTTTTTGAATCCCCTCTGACTGATGCTTGAAGGGGCCTCCCCATGCACACGCCTCTGGTAGTTATCAAACACGGCGAACTTCTCATCAGTGAACGTATCTGGCTCCAATGTCACCTTGAGTTCATGCGCTGGCTGGGGTGGAGTTCTAAGGTGCTCTGCCTCTGCCTCATGGATCCTCTCAACGAGTTCGAAACAAGTGTCGCGTTTGCGGGCCTGGTCTCGCGTGAGCGGGTAGCTCCGGGCGGCCTCCTTCGCATAGGCCTCCCCGATGATGAAGCGGTTGAACCGATTCACTGCTTGACGCTGGTCTCGGGATGGTTTGAACTGAGCCGAGTCCAGGCGGAGGGTGTAGTGCGGACAACATGCACTCTTCTGGTTTGGCCGGTACAGCAGGGTTCCCGAGCGCCTCCAGCATCGCTTTATGAGCGCCTCGTAAAATTCAGGGGTCAAAGAGTATCCGGACGCATAATACGAATATCCTGCTCGTCAGATAGCCGTCAGAACAGAGTGCGCCTTTGACAAGATGTAGCATAGGTGCGGATGGGCATCTTGAGACTGAGCCAGCCACACGGTCTGTATGAGAGTGGTGGCCCAGGGGAGTGCATGTTGCTTTGTCGCATCATGTGAGTCGCATAGAGCATTTGAGGCTCTTTCGCTCATGTGGATGGGGTTCAAGGAGATATTCACGTTTGACGTCTGACTGACCGCTGCGAGTCTTTCGGCAGTATCCGCAGTCTGAAGAGTTACTGTATCCTGTATCACAACAGCTCGTTAGTGGAATGGAGCACAAGTAGCCGCCATCGCAGTTCGATGGGCGGGCAGGTGACCCATGGTGTTTGCAGAGTACATGGACGAACAGAAGCGCTACCATCTGTCCTACAGTCCAGAGCTGCAACAACGACGTCTGAGGTAGAGGTACGTGTGTACTGTGGGGTGAATATGTTGCCCAGAAGTCCACCTCGAGAGCAGACCATCCCAGAATGTGTTACATCAGGGAGCTGCGGAGGCCGGTGTTGATCTTTGGTTTTGCTTTTTCTTCTGAGAGCAACTCGCGATTCGACTCAGCAGCCAAATGGCACACAGCAAGCGGGGGACTCTCACTCGAAAGCAGCACCAACCTGGGATGGCATTCCCCGTGGCGCTGCACGGGAAGCCAAGAGCATGGGCAAGAGTGTGTGCAGGCATATCTGGGCATCAGGTCGGCGGTGTGACTCGACCGCGGGAGTCAACGAGGGACGTTTCAACCCATGGGCCAGAGTCAGAACGCGGCGGGCCGTACTCTGTACCAGCTTTGGCATCTTGCAGTTGGGGGTTGGTGAGAGTTGAGGTGAGGTGAGACAACACGAGGGCAGCACGAAAACAGCAGTAAGGTTTGCCCTATTTCTGACAAGCAAAGCAGCAGCCAACGACGTTGCAAAGATCTGACACGGGTCCGAATGGTTGGGTGAGATGCGGTGCCATGGCACGTATAGGGTACTAACTCACCTATTGGGGCAATGTAGGACAATGCATCATCAGGGGTCTGCAGGTTTGTGCCTTCCATGGCCGACCTTAACTTTTTAACGGGACACCTGCAAACACGCGACGCTGTCTCGGCGGCTCCAACCGTACGGAACGGGTACGGTTTGGACACGAGGGTGGGGGGAGCTACCCGTTGACAGCAGCCAGCGTTTTCGGCGGGGGTTTGATGGGAGGGGTAGGGCGAGGGTGAGGGCAGACGGGGCTGCTGGACTCGGCCTGGTCCTGGGGAACCTTGGGGGCGTCCTTTCTTCCGTCGAATCCTCAAGGCTTGGAGACACGCGACGATACGACACAGGGCCTCTTAAATGCCTCGCTTGTCGCAGCTGGGAGCGAGTGCCCAAACCTGGGCCTTTCGGAGGCGGGGGGCTGAGCGGGACTCGGCTGGCCTCGACCTCGATATTGAAGCAGCAACGGCCTTTTTGTCTGGCTGAGGGCGAGACCAGATCGGGCTGGCGGCGTGCGCGAGTCTCTCGGAAGCTCTCGGGGTCGTTCAAAAGAAGCTGAGGGGACAGTGGGCCGGGCTGCTTGCTGCAGCTAAGAGGTTGTGCTAGGCTTGAAGGGAGCGACACTTGGGCTGCGATGGGTGTTGTCGACGGCAGGTGCGGGCGATAGACGCTCGCTTGGGCCGAGTGTTGGATCAGGACACAGGACCAGGTCGATGCAGTGTCAATCGCTGGGCCTGCAGTGATCGTGACCGGCAGCCAATGCTGCTCGAATGCTGAGGTTGAGGTGAGGACGACCCCAGGGGTCTTCGGGACAGGCTCTGATAGGCCGCATAGAATACGGAGTACATGTGCAGCTGTGGCGTTTGGTCCATGGCCGGACGTCAGTCTGACGGTGGGCAGACTGCAGGCACAAACTTGTATATGTGGTCCGCAGCCTTGAGGATGACGGACCTGGTCCTCCCATCTTTCGGATCACAGGAAGCACCAGACCAGAGCCTGGTACAGTTTCACACATGTGCTTGCTCTCGTCCCTGGCCAGAGACAAAGACGGTGGAAGGGGGTGACGGCTGGCTGTCCACCGTTCCCGGCTCGCAGTCCTTCCAATAAGGACATACATATGCCACTTGCCGCAATGGCATGAGTGCTCGGCCTGATCTCTCTTGACCAGCTCACTGATACTGCAGTATATCTACCTATCTACCTACCCACCCCAGGCACCTGGTAGGCACCTGGTAGGTAGGGTGGGTAGGTAGGTAGGTAGGTACGTCTTAGTGGTACCCTACGGACCATGTGCTTCATCCCACAGCAGATGTTGAGCAGCAGCGCAACCTGGGCTCCCGACGACAGACATGCAGTGCAATAGCTCCCGCCCTTGAGGAGGACACGTCCAACCGCAGCATCTCGCGTGGGCATGAGTCGGAGCGGGAGCCCATTGGACGCATTATCGGGTTACAAAACCTGCCGCGGAAGGGGTCGCGGAAACTGCCTCGCTTCCGGGCCATGCCATGCCATAACGTGCCCAGCCAGCAGCTACCGATCCATCGATGGCATCTAGACCACCCAGGACGACACGAGCTGGTGTATGCCTGAGTTAAGTGCCGGTGCCATTTTCGCTAGATCGGGCAACCAGACCGCACATGGGCATGCCGTCTTCTTTGCGACGTGGGAATGGGCAGGCCATATATAGGTAGGTGACTTTGTGGGAGTCGATGAGTGAGCAGAGAGAAGTAGACAACGACCTTCCTAGGTACAGGTAGGTTCTGTGGTAGACTAAAGTTGCCAAACGGGCCAGCAGGCAGTTCCTGCCCATGAGACGGAGGGAGTTCGCAGGTGGTAGGACGGCGCCAGGTGCTGTTAGGACGGCGGGGTGAAGTTACAACGAGTCAGCAGATCTTGTGCAGCCTTGGAAAGTAGCGGGTACAAGGGAGCCCAATTCTCGGGGCTGCACCATTCCAATCCAAGGGCTCCTTGCATTGCATTGGCGACTTGAGGCGGCTCCACGCTCAGACAGACAGACAGACAGAAAGACAGCAAAAATTCTCTGTCTTCTACCGCGCAGGAACCCCGGGCAGACTGGCCCCTTCCCGAACCGTCCAGGGCTCAAGCCGGCCAGACAGCCAGACAGCCAGAAAGGCAGGCACTAGGGAAGGTGCAAATGACCGACCGACCCTGCCGGCCTCGCCCTTGGTGTTCTACACAGTACTGTACTCTTGTCGCAGTAACAAACGCTACAAAGACAGATGGGCATGATCATGTACCGCCCAGGTACCGCTGGCCCTTGCATTGTGCCTTCGCGCAGTATCATGTCAAACCTCAGTCTCGGGCCTTGGAGAAGGGCTCTTTTTTCCACGGAGCCTTGGCAGCGCCCATTCTCTTCCCTTCTCCTCCCATCCTCCCGCCCGGGCGAACCTGCTAGCCTACCTGCGCGGTAGTGAGCTGGCTGGCTCCCAGCTCACACTCTCGTTGTTGTTCTTGGGGCCCCGGGCCCCGGGCCCCCTGCCCCTTGCCTCGTCTGCATCGTCTGGTCTGTCCTCTCCCCCGTGCTCCTCTTGTCCTCCTCGCGCGGGAGAGGGTCAATCCCTGAGCCCTGATGAGCCCCGAGCTCTGGGCTCCTCCTGCTCCCACAGTCGCAATAGTCTGGTCGTCTAATGGAGCTGGACTTGCCAGGAAAGGTGGTCCGATCTGCGCCAGTGACATGAGTGGACTTGAGTGACATGCCAGGGGCCCCGGTACCTCGAGTTTGGGTACAAGGCCAGATGGACTACTCCGTATATAAAGCGAAGCCGACTTATTTTTTTTTTCTCGTCCGCCCCTCCATCCCCTCTTGCTATGGCACACGACAAGTTGGTGCTCTCCCGGCGGCCCACGCCAGTAGAGCTCTACTCCTTGTCCAATTCTCTGTCATCAGCCTCCCCGGCGTGCTCTCCATGCTCTCTCATGATCCTGCCTCGTCACATTTTGTGCCAGCACGTTAGCAAACCTCGCCCACCACTTGCTCCCTGACCCTCCTCACTCACTCACCCAACCTTGCGCGACCACGCCGCCGCGGCGCTGGCCTAATCTCCCGGTCCGCATCACTCTTTTTCTCTGCCGCTACTGCCACTCCCGCAGTCGCTGCTGCCTACTTCCTAGGCTGGCCCGGTCCTCTTGTGCATCTTGACACTCACACGCGCTTGGCCCAACTCAGGCCCCCTGCGCGTAACCTCCTGTTGAGAAGCCCTCCTACCGGCCCACCACCCACCCCCCTGGGCAATGTAGCACGACCGCTGCATTCTTTCTGCACCTCACAGCACAGTATCTGCCCCTGCGACTCACGCACGAGATCGATCGCCAACACTACTGCTCAGTGCGCCGGCCGAAAGCATCCTCAGGCCGCCCCTCAATTCACACTCACATCTCGTCGCCTGCTGTCGACTCATCACACCACCCGGGCGCGCCTGTTCCTTCACCACAGGCCGCACTGGAAGGCTTGGCTCCTCCTCTCGAGGAACTGAGACTCAGCTCTGGTGCAAGCTGTTGACGCGACTTGAGAACTGCCTGATTAACCAGCGTCCCACTCTAACGTCTTCCACCATGTCGCTTAGAAACAATTGAAAGACGCCAGGTCTTTTTGAGATCTCTCTCGGATCGCGACCCCGTACAAGCCTGGGTTCTCCGAGTCCTGAGAACCGCCTCCCCCTTCTCACCTCCCTGGGCCGTTCCCTTCACTCTCACCAACCTCAAACAAACAAAAGTTTTGATTTGCACCTGGATTTGCTCGCCACAAACAACCTACACACGCACCGCAGCGGATTACGCCAAGATGTCTGGAGGTGGCTCGAGTAGTCGGTCCATGGAGTCCCGGACCGGTCGGGCAAAGCAACGTGAGTCTTGCTCTCGATCCGCCCCTGATATGCCGAAGCCTCTCTGCTTCACTCCCGGCGGACTGACCAACTCATTTTCTCTAGGATACAACTCAAAGGGTGAACGTCTCGTTGCTGGCGTTGTCCCGCTGGATGCAGACAAGGCATGTGTCATGATGATACAGTCGACCAAGCGCAAAGGATGGGTGTTGCCCAAGGGCGGCTGGGAGACAGACGAGGAGTGCACCCAAGCCGCAGAGCGGGAGGCCTGGGAAGAGGCTGGCATATTGGTGCGGATAGACTATGACCTGGGCGACATCGTTGAGACGAGATCCCTGAAGAGTTCCAAGCACAAGTCTCTCTACCGCTTCTACCAGGTGACGGTCGTCAAGGAGGAGCGCGACTGGCCCGAGGTGGAGAAGCGCGAGCGCAGGTGGATGACATACCTCGAGGCCAAGGAAGCCCTCAAGGACCGGCCGGAGTTGCTGGAGGCCCTTGACCGTTCGACAATGAAGCGGTAGGCACGCCTACTCTGCATCCACGAGACTCGCCATCAGGAACCCAAGCATTTCCCATCCGTACCCGACCATTTGGTCTTGATACTTTACCAGCACTGTACCGCCTGCAAAAGAAGCTTTTGCACTCTACAACCAATTCCTACGACGTTGACGGCCTCTAGGGCAGAGCTATGCGATTGGCTCGCCTCGCCTGCGTTTCGTCCCGGGCCGTCAAGTCACCCGCCGTGCCTACGGCCACTCTCAGCTCTTCTAATTTCCTTTCACAGTTTCACTAGATCGTTCATGGTCACTATCTTCTTGTCTACTTGCCCACAGACCTAAGGCTGCTATACCTCCACAGTTGGATGATCCAGTGCTGTCTCCGAGGACAGTGCACCTGGAAGCTCAGAGTTGCGGTGCCTTATTTTGACACCTGGTGCCACGGGAAACAACAGCGTTTTTTTTTCGTTTTTTTTTTGCATGCGGTCATCGCGAATTGGAGTTCAGGTCACGGCGCGTAGAAAGTGTGAAAAAAAAGGCCGAAAAGGAAGTTTTGCGCGATAACAACACCGAAAAAGCCAGGGGCTGAAACATGTTGGGGAGCAGATAAAACTGCTTCCTGAGCGTGCCTGCATCTCATGCGGTGCTCAGGTTGGAAACGTGTCTGGATGTTCACCATGACACTACATTCGTGCAGCTATGAGCGCGAACCGCAGATGTGCTTTGAGAAGCTGACCACAGAGCGGCATAGAATACTAACTCAGTGAGCCCGTAGTCAGAAGACAACATAGATGAATAAAAAAGTCTTTGCCGACTCCACGCCCTCGGATGAATCCTCACATCAAATCTCGCGTACGAAAACATAGGAGACGCTGGCAGATTTACTACATATCAATATGCGCATGTTCGCCTGTCGCATCTCCCCTGTTCTCCGCGCAGAGCTTCACTGGGATGCGCTACCCAATCAGCTACATCAAGACCAGCTATTGGCCAGTCTGATGAAGGACGGGTGGTGTTCATCCTAACTAGCACAGCCCGCTTGACGAGGCTGCTGGGACCAATGACGCGGGGCTGAGCAGGCGCAAGACCATGAGATCCTATTCGACCAACCCGGCCACCGCTTTTGCACCGTGCAACAGGAGCAGTCATATCTGAAGTCGATAACAGAGTGGCCTCGGCTCGTTGGGCGTCCCCGGGCCGGCTCAGCAGGCCGAGTCCCGGCCCAAGGTATATGTGTCTCTCGTGGCTTCGCAAGCCTATTCCCCGCCTCGGTCACAAATAGCACATTCTCATCCGGTGCTGCGCCGACTTATCCTCATAAGCTAAGAATGGCATGCCCTTTGCAGCTCGGATATGACAGCCTGTCAGCAGATATATGTGGTATGGAAGCAACGAGACTTAGTGTGCTCTCGAGTCAAGATCTTGACGGGGAGGTGTACAACGGGAATCGCTGCCGAGAAGAAACTGATGACCTATGGTGATGCAATATTCAGTCCGCTAAAAAATGAAGCACGTATCACTACCTCCCACCCTCCTGTCAATGCGCCGTTTCCGATTATACATTTTTGAACTCCACACTTGTGCTCGCACACGCCTCGACACAGTAACAGCGACAAACAACGATATCGTAGAGTAAGGCCAAGTCCTACATTTACGCCTGGATGTCACATAAACCACGGCCTGCTCATCGAAGGAGCTCGTCCACAACCGGTAACGAGGCCACAGTCGTATTGATGTCTCCAAGGGAGGCGTCTGATTCGAACCGCTGGGCAGCAGCGCGATACTAGGAGGAAGTCATGAGTTAGCGACTGTGATACAAAACAGTAAGATACAACCAGGGGAAGGAATGCTCTCACCTGGAACATAAAGTTCAGGACCAGGGCAGCCGCCAGCGCGAAGCTGACCACCATTGGGCCGACGAGGTTGTCAAAGTCCCTCCCGCTACGGTCCACGATCATCTGCCTGCGCTGGCGGTGCATGAGCCAGCCCCAGCCGCCGGCGAAGGCGGCGATGGCGAGGTAGACTATGCCGAAGGCCAAGGCCAGCATGTTCTTGCCCGCGGCCGTGTACAGCGCGACGGCCAGGCCGCCCAGCAGGACGCAGATGTGCTGCCACTTCATAAAGGTCCGCTCATTGGCCAGCCACACCTTGGGTTCGACCTTGAGCGGGCCTTCGTTCTTGATCCACGTCTCCGGCTCGGTGACGCCCTCGGGCAGCTGGACGTTGTCGCGCCTGCGTTGCCGCGACTTGGCGTAGCGCGTGATGATCGAGAAGGAGGGCATGATGGTGCCATAGCTTCGCTGTTGTGGCTGCCCATTCTGCCCCTCCCGCTGCCCACCCTGCGCGGACTCCCCATTCTCACGTGGGCCGCCACCGGCAACTGCGGTGGACGAGGTGGACGCGGTTGGTCCAGCTCCACTCTCACTGGCAATCCGCTCTGCAAGATATGACCTGCTGACGGGAGAGCTCTTGGACGGCTGGAACGAGCCCATCTTGTTGCCGAGCAGGCTGCCTACTACCTGCTCGTCAGCGGCACGCCTGGCCTTCTTCTGCTCCTCCTCCTCAAACGCCGCCTGGGGGTCCTTCCGGATCTCCTTGTCCAGGTCGCTCAGCCAGAAGGGCAGTGTGTTGACGTAATCGTCGAAAAGAACGGCAACACCGTGCGCAAATTTTGAGAAGCGAGGTGCTGGGTGGACCATGTGGGATGAGATCAGATCCTCAATCCACTCCGGCCGCTTACGGCCATCTTCCTTCAGCTTGATCTCCAACAGGGCGTGGGGGAATCTCGACACCTCGCTCTGGTTGATGTCCTTGAAAGGATACCCAATATTCCTGTTGTCGATATCCAGTCGATGCCACTCGTTAGGGTCGCGACAGGGCCTCCTGGAGTCCAAGGTATCCTCGCGGACAAATGCCAAATCAGTATCGATGGAAATACGAATGCGGTCATCTGTCGGCTTCTGGAACGCCGTACGCTTGTAATTTGCCCGCACTACCGGCTGTAGCTTGCGCTCCTTGATGAAGTCTTGGATGCCGTTGACCGTCGACTTAAATCTTGCAACCTCATCTTCGCTCTGGCCCTGCCGCTCCATCTTGGCAATAGTCTTTTCCATTTTGTAGTCGCCATCGATGAAAGGCTTGACGTATTTTGCCTTAATTGTGAACTTGCGCTCCTCGCTGGTGCCGCCCTCGTGGACGATCTTCTGTTCCAAGAAGATCTCGGGTGAGGCGCTGAGCTGGCCATACCATCGTAACCTGAGGGAAGACGCTTCGGTCTCACGCTCAACCTTGCGCTTGTAAAGGTCAAACTTGGAGTTGTCAAAGTAGAGTGAGGTTAAGCTGGGGTCTTCGTTGCGGTCGACCTCCTTTGCCGAAACCTCGCTGTATACCAGGTTGGGCAATCGGCGCATGATGAAGGTCTTGACCTCAAGCAGGTTATCCGGATGTACCCAGACTATTCACAGGGTGGTCAGCGGACAAGTAGTGAAGTTGTATCTTGATGCCACCGGGCCAACTCACATTTGTGCGCGGAATATGTCTCGCCGTTGCGTGTCTCCTGAACTCCATCCTGCAGCTCTGCCATGACACCCTCGCTGACGCCCTCCTCCAGCTGCTGCTTAACCGTGAAGTATGCCAGCGACAGTCTGTGGATCAATGGGCCGTATGCCTGCTCCGAATTGAACGGCCGGTCTGACAGCTGCTGCATCATCAACGGGCGGATCTTGTAGCGCAGTCCCCTCTTGCGGTCGTGCTTCTTGACTATCTTCAGAAAGCCGGTATAGTTTAAGTTGCTGTACCTCTTGAGCTGGTTGACCTCGTTCGTGATGGTGTCTAGCTCTGACTCAAGCTCCTTGAGGCGCTGCGTGGCGAGCTCGCTCCGCGGCTGACCATCGGAGGTGGGCAGGTCCTTGAGCTTCTCGAAGGCGGAGTCGACGCGGTCCTTGAGCTCCTTGAACTTTGCCTCGTGGAAGCTGGTCACCTTCTCGAGCTGCACGTTGAAGATCTCGTCGCTGAACCTGTTCTCGTCGTTTTCCGTCCAAGACTCGTCCTCCTCGTATTCGTCCTCACGAAGCATGCTCTTCAGCTTCGGGTAGTCGAGGTACTTGTCCTGCCATGGCTCGTAAAAGGAAGTCTGGAGTGTCTTTCCGAAGCGCATTTTGACAAGAGGCGCTCTAGGCAGATCGATTCTATCCCGAGGCGAGGTGGTCTGACTGGAGGCGCTGTGTGCGGACGGAAGGAGAGTCAGAGGCACGGGGGGGGGAGTCGGTCGATAACAATTATTGTTCAGTTCCTTGTCGCTGTCGATCGAGTGCAGACGGTCCTTGGTCGAGGACCCGCGCAATGTGTAACAGGAATCGCGCTGGCCAGATTTAGGACACGACGAAATCGAGGCACAAGAATTCTTGCGAAGTCGAGATGATGCGGTCGCATTGCAACCGGGGACGTTGACCAAGAAGCTCCTCTCCACCGCGTAGCCGAGGGCCCCCACGCCATGATGCTTGTCTCTTTCCTGCGCTTCTGCGGCGCTAGCCGGCGGGCAATTGGCCTATCAAGTGCCCAGACGCTCCCACATGCTGCTACAACTACCAGGGTACCGAGTACCAGGGTGGCACTGTACCTGGGTATGCAGCTCATTGGGCCGCTGCTTTTGAATGTGACAAGTGCGGATTTGATACATATTCGCTTCTCAATAAACATTTTCCCTCGGGTCTTCCTCATCCCAGCGATCCTCCCACTACCGCCATACTTCTCCAGTCTATCCGTATCCCATAAGACATAACCCCATTACCGCATCTCATCAGGCACATATAAACCAATCAGATTACTGTAGGTGCCACCCCAGATAGTCGTCCATACCACCGGTGGACCGCATAGGCAGTCTCTCTTAAAATGAAGTGAGGCGCGCTCCGCTGTCAGCTTATCCTTCTACAATAGCGCTATCTCACACTACTCTTTCTACCGGTAATCGCTAAGGATACTGCCCGCAAAGTCGTTAAGAGGAATGTATAATGAGACGAGGCTACGTTATATTCTACTCACTAAAGCCTTATAGTCGTTAGGCTTAAGGCTAATAAGAATAATAAGGAGGAGATCGAGACCTCCGCACAGCGTAGTTCTTTCTTAATAATTCTACTGAAAAACTAGTGGGGAGTTTTATTAGTTTAAATAAGATAAAAAGGTAGTATAATAACTTTTAAAGCTCTATCTAGAGTTAGCGGGCGAGTTTCATTGTTAAACCTTAGGTTATCTAGATATACTTCCGCCTTAATATCATCGAAGACAGCATCACACACATTCTCAGCAAACTAGTAGAAAGCAAATAACTCTTCAGCCTCCCATAGCTCTGGCGCGTAGAATAAACGTGTAGCGTAACTTGCAGCTCGTTCACGGCCAGGCCCTGCCTCAGGTTTCGCGACACAACATGGTAATTGGAACCGGTAGATAGCCCGCAGGCCTCTCTGCCACTCGATCTTACTAAGTTCAGGCTGCGAGGCTGCTTTATTTCTGCCTTCTGCGATTTGGTTCCCTAGCTCTGTCAGGGCTATTTTCATATGATATCTTCTAATCGGAACAACAGTCTGGAAGTAGAAAACAGTCATATCCGTAGCTTCAGCTTCAGTAATTACACCATCCAATCAAAATAAAAAACTGTGTAGCAGTCGTTCCTACCAATTCTTTAACAGCTCAGTGATGTGCTCGCGTGATTCCTTTTCTAGATTCATCACTCTTTGTGTAATGGAAGCATCATAGCAGTCGCTTCCTAGCGTTACGTGCAAGACTGCGCTGAGTAGATATCTGCGATCGAGCAGATACTGTTGAGGGAAAGTAGGGGAGGCATGGACAAGGGCGTTTAGGCCATAGATCCACACGACGGAAAGGACATAACGGCGGACTTCGGCTGGCAATTGTTCAAGGCTACTCTCACAACCCTCAATTGCCGGGCGGGTATCGTTGGCTGCGGCAACCGCTGGAGCGTATATTGGTGTTGGCTCTGACTTGCGACGTATCTTTCTGAGCGCCTTGGCCAACTTATTCATGTTCAAGTGGAGTTTGCGGTTTGTTAATGGTCTTTTTTGTGGATGAGTTTGAGCAACCGTCCACGAGTGATGACCGAGGTAGGACAGGGAGCAAGCCAGGGCTTCCTTCAGAATGAGAGCGTGTTGGAATTCGGCGAATTCTATCGGGGCCCCCAGTCAACAACCCACAAGCACTCACACTATTATCGGCAATGTTGGCTGGGCTTATGATCCTAAGAAGTCAGATTGGTGGATGTGGTTGCTTGATGGCTTGCCCGTGGAAGGGTTGCCTGAAGGGCCGTACGCGGGTGCCTACGGCTGACTAAGCTAACAAGGCATTACCACAGGCGTTATAGTTTTTCTGAACGCGGAGCCTTGAGCGTTTACCATTGTATGGAGGCGCTGTGTATGGCTTTGGCTGTATACGGAATAGAAACGAACCCGCACTAGCTCGTGCTGTAAGAGATTGTCCCGTAGACCGTGGCACTGTATGTTGCGCTAGAGCATGTTGTCTTCGAGGCTGTTACCCTACACTGCAGAAGCTTTACCAGGTGAAAGTAGTGGATACCGATAATGCCTCAGTATTCACTACGTGGATGCTATAGCCTAGTCGGACACCTGGGTGAGTATCTCTTTTCTCTACGTGGTGCCGTCTTCAATGTCTCCACTTTTATTTAAACTGGGGGTGAATTCAGAGTTACATACAAATAGACATCAAAGAGCAGATATTAACAGAGAAAGCAAAGAAACAGAAAAAACACGAGGATGACAAGAAGTCACGTATGTATCCAGTCAAACATCAACAGCAAATGACCGTCCAAAATGATATCATGCGCACCAGGTGGTATCAACTAGCAAGATGAAGGGGAAACATTCGCTCATACCCCTCACCACAATGAAAGCTTGCTCCGGTCCGGTCCGCTACGCTTTTCCCCGCTGTGCTTGCTGCCCACTTTTTCGCTGCCCAGCCGTAACCTCATTCGTTTGCGTGCATTGTCGTGATTACTAGTACATGAGAGGTCTTCCATACAATCATGACGGAGTGTGTGATGGTCAGAGTCGTCTAAGCGGCGACGGGAGGGGCGGCCTTGACCGTGCTGAGAATCTCGTGTGCAGAGTGCTTCACGATACCACCAGTGACTGGGAGGTTGGTGGCATGCTCCAGGTACAAATCAACCTCACGAGCTGCCTGGCGACCCTCGTTGATACCCCTAAGTGCATGTTAGTATGAAAGTGTAGATGAAATTTCTCACAGTTTTTGAGAACTTACCAGACAATGAGTGACTGCCCACGTCGGCAATCACCAGCAGCGAAGACGCCCTCGATGTTTGTCGAGTACTTGCCAGCTGGCGTCTTGACGTTGGTGCGAGCGTCCTTCTGGACCTCGTCTCCAATCGCACGTTGCTCGGGTCCCAGGAAGCCCATAGCAAGGAGGACGAGGTCGGCAGGGAAGAACTCCTCGCTGCCCTCGACATCCTTAAGAACCCACTTTCCGGCGTCGTCCTTGCTCCACTCAACACGGACCGTCTCGATGCCTTTGACGTTTCCGTTGCCATCGCTGACAAACTTGGAAGACTTGATGCAGTACTCACGAGGATCCTTGCCGGTGTGCTGGCGCACCTCGCTGTGGCCGTAGTCGACACGGTAAATGCGAGGCCATTGTGGCCAAGGGTTGTCAGAAGCACGGGCCTCGGGTGGTTGAGGCAGGAGCTCAAAGTTGACGACAGATTTGGCGCCGTGACGGACAGAGGTGCCGATGCAGTCATTGCCTGTGTCACCACCGCCAATGACGACAACGTGCTTGCCCTTGGCCGAGATGTAGCTTCCGTCAGCCAGCTCGGAGTCGAGCAGGGACTTGGTGTTCTTGTGCAAGAACTCCATAGCGAAGTGAATACCGTTGAGGTTACGTCCTTCGATAGGCAGGTCACGTCCCACTGTCGCACCAGTGGCGATCACAACAGCGTTGTTCTCAGCGCGGAGATCCTTTAGGGTCAACTCCTCGCCGATGCTGACGCCCGCCTTGAACTGGACGCCCTCAGCGGCCATGAAGTCGGTCCTTCGCTTGACGATGCGCTTGTCAAGCTTCATGTTGGGGATGCCGTACATCAGCAGGCCACCCAGCCTGTCGGCACGCTCATACACGGTGACCAGGTGACCAGCCCTGTTGAGCTGATCGGCAGCGGCAAGGCCGGCAGGGCCAGAGCCGATGATGGCAATCTTCTTGCCGGTGCGGACCTGGGGTGGACGGGGCACCATCCAACCCATCTCGAAGCCCCGGTCAATGATGGCACATTCAATGGACTTGATGCCAACGGGGTCCTCGTTAATACCGAGGACACATGCACCTTCGCAAGGGGCCGGGCAAACACGACCGGTAAACTCTGGGAAGTTGTTGGTCATGAGAAGACGGTTAAGGGCATCTTGCCACTGATTTTGGCTAATGGTAACGTTAGTCTTGTTGCAACTCCTAAAGTGATGCGTGCTGAAAACATTCCAAAAATGAGAGACAGGGATCCATGTGAAAGGTGATGCTTACAATACAAGCTCGTTCCACTTAGGAATGATGTTCGAGATGGGACAACCGGTGTCAGACTGGCAGAAGGGGACACCACAGTCCATGCATCGAGCAGATTGATACTTGAGCTCGTCCTCGTCAAGTCGCGAGGAAAGCTCTGCCCAGTCCTTGGTGCGGGTCTTGACATCGCGATACTTCTCTGCACGACGGTGGTACTTCATGAAGCCCTTGGTCTTGTCGAGGACAAGTGCGCGCTTAGAGTCGGCCTTGTTGTCTCCGATGGCCTCCTCCATATCCTGGAGAGGAGCAGCCTTGGCTTTCTCTTCCTTCTTACCTGGGATGACAGGCAGGTTGAGCTCAGCCTTCTTGGCCTCGGCAGCCTTGGCGGCATCTTCCATGAGGACTCGCTTGTAGTCGACTGGAAGAACCTTGATGAACCGCGGCAGAACACGGTTGAAGTCAACCAAGACACGAGCAGCAAGCTCGGAACCGGTGTAGTGGTGGTGATCCTCGATCATGCCACGGAGGAAGGCGATTTCGGTGGGGTCGTCGACCCCGGAAGCCTCCACCATCTCCGTGTTGAGCTTGGAGAGGAAGTCGTGGTCCTTGTCCAGAACATAGGCAATACCACCCGACATACCAGCAGCGAAGTTGCGGCCCGTACTACCAAGAACAACAACGCGGCCGCCAGTCATGTACTCGCAACCGTGGTCACCGACACCCTCAACGACGGCGTGGGCACCGGAGTTTCGCACGGCGAATCGCTCGGCAGCAACACCGCGGAAGTAACAGTGGCCAGCAGTGGCACCGTACAGACACGTGTTACCAATCAGAACGTTCTCTTCCGCCTTGAACACAGCAGAGCGAGGTGGGTATATGACAAGGCGACCACCCGAGAGACCCTTACCGACATAGTCGTTGGAGTCACCCTCCAGCTCGAGGGTCACACCAGGTGCCAGGAAAGCGCCGAAAGACTGCCCAGCGGATCCCTTGATGGAAACATGGACCGTATCGACCGGCAGACCAGCCTCTCCATAACGCTTGGAGATCTGGTAAGAGAGCGAAGTGCCCATAGCACGATCTGTGTTGACAATGTCACACTCGATACGGCTTGGCAGTCCCTTGTCTAAGGTGAGTTCAGCCTCGGAGATAAGCTTGTTATCCAGGCGCACGTAGAGACGGTGGTCCTGCTTCCTGACATTGAACGTGGCGACACCGCTCCGCAGCGAGTGCGCTGGGGTCAGCAGAAGGTCGAGGTCCAGGTTCTCGGTCTTGTGCGTGCGCAGGTCGTCTCGAACCTTCAAGCACTCGACGTGGCCGACCATCTCGTTGATGGTCCTGAAACCAAGCTTGGCCATGATAGCCCGCAGCTCGTTGGCGACATAGTAGAAGAAATTGATGACGTGCTCGGGGGTTCCCTTGAACTTCTCACGCAGTTTCGGGTCCTGGGTGGCAATTCCGACAGGGCCTACACATACAGTTAGCTATCAAGGAACTAGAACAATAGTTTTCGCGAGTACACTCACAGGTGTTGAGGTGACATTTTCTACGGTTTCAGAGTCAGTTAACGCGGTACCAAAGAAGTCGACCCATTGAGGATGCGGTGGGAAGGGGAGATTCGAGGGTAGTTATCGATCGCGAAGCTACTTACCTCATCATGATACAACCCATTGCGATGAGAGGAGTGGTAGCGAAGCCCCATTCCTCGGCACCGAGCAAGCAAGCGATGGCGACATCTCGCCCCGTCCGCAGCTGACCGTCAGTCTGGACAACAACACGGCCACGCAGGTCGTTCAGGACAAGCGTCTGGTGAGTCTCGGCCAGACCGAGCTCCCAGGGGAGACCAGCATGCTTGATACCGGTCCATCGGGAGGCGCCAGTGCCACCGTCGTGGCCAGAGATCAAGATGTGGTCAGCCTTTGCCTTGGCTACACCAGCGGCAACAATACCGACACCAGTCTCCGAGACAAGCTTGACAGAGACTCGCGAGCGAGGGCTGGAGCACTTGAGATCGTAGATGAGCTGCTTCAAATCCTCGATGGAGTAGATGTCGTGGTGAGGCGGCGGGGAGATCAGTCCGACGCCGGGAGTCGAATGACGAGTTCTTGCAATGCTCTTGCTGACCTTGTGACCGGGCAGTTCACCTCCTTCTCCTGGCTTCGCGCCTTGGGCCATCTTGATCTGGAGCTCGTCCGAGTCGGCCAGGTATGCTGAAGTGACGCCGAAACGACCAGCTGATCGTGACGTTAGTCCTGCTACGGGTCCCAAAGTGTTGTATTCTAGAACATTCCAAAACATGAAAGACGGGGATCCGTAACAGGTGAAAAGTGATGCTTACATGCAACCTGCTTGATGGCTGATCGCCTGGTGTCTCCATACTCGTCAATTTGGGACCGCTCGGGATCCTCTCCACCCTCGCCAGTGTTAGACTTGCCGCCCAGACGGTTCACTGAGTGTTACGTTAGTCCTACTACAAATCCTAAAATGTTGTGTTCCAAAAAAATCCAAAATGGGAGAGACGGGGGTCCGTGGTAAGAGGAAAGTTATGCTTACTAGCTACCGCGAGTGTGGCGTGAGACTCCATAGAAATGGACCCGTAGGACATGGCACCAGTGCAGAAGCGGCGAACAATCTCAGTCCAGGGCTCAACCTGGTCGATTGGGATCGAGTTGGACTCATCGAACTCAAAGTCCAGCATGCCTCGCAGCGTGCAGGCCTTGACCTGTTCGTACTCGGACTTTGAGTAGGCCTCGTAAGACTTGTCGTTCTTGTTCCGGACCGCATCTTGGATGTTGGCAATGGAGACGGGGTCGTTGATATGAGGTTCGCCGCCGTCGCGCCAGTGGTACTCGCCCGACTCCGTAAGGCCGGGGATACCGACCGTATATCGAGATGGGAAGCCCCGCTCGTGGAACCTGAAGGCGTCCTCCGCGATGTGCTCGAGAGTGACACCTCCAATACGGGAGGCGGTTCCCCTAAAGGCCAATTCCACAACGGAGTTGTGAACACCGAGAGCCTCGAAGATCTGGGCGCCCTTGTAACTGGCTAGAGTAGAAATTCCCATCTTGCTCATAACTTTGAGAATTCCACCATCACAAGAGTGCTTGTAGTTCTTGATGAGGTCCTCGTCCGTCATGTTCTTTCGGATGAGCTTCTCCCGGTTCAGCTTCAGGATGCACTCCATGGCAAGGTAAGGGTTGATGCCATCAGCACCGTAGGCAAGCAGGACACACATGTGCTGGACCTCGCGTGCTTCGGCCGTCTCGACAACGATGGCAGCCATTGACCGCCACTTGTTGTTAACCAGGTGATGGTGGACCATGCCGGACGCCAAAAGAGTTGAGACCGAGACGCGGTCCGCTGACGTATTGCGGTCAGACAGGATGATGATACGGTTGCGCTTCTCGATGGCATCAGTAGCCTCGTTGCGGATGTAGTCGAGGTGCTTGATGTAGCCTTGGATCCCGTCCTTCTTGGGGAAGGTGATGTCGATGACCTTGACAGTCCAGTCGGGGTAAAGCTTTGACATGTTCTTCAGGGTGTTGAGTTCCGGGATAGAAAGAATTGGGCTCTTGAGCAGTAGTCGACCGCATTGCTCAGGTGCTATCTCCAAAAGGTTGCCTTGAGGTCCCACATAGCATTCTAAAGACATGACAATCGACTCCCGAATAGGGTCAATGGGAGGATTGGTGACCTGCGCGAACAACTGTCGGAAGTAGTTGGCGAGCAGTTGTGGCTCCTTGGAAAGACAGGCGAGAGGAGCATCATTGCCCATAGAGCCAAGGGCCTCCTTTTCATCGGCGGCCATGGGCGCCAAGATAAGGGAGACTTGCTCAAAAGTGTATCCAAATGCATGCAGGAGCGGGTCTTCCTGGACAGGGTGGGAATCAGGCTTGGCAGCCAAGTCGAGAGACTTATCAGCCTCGGACTGCTTGAGGACGTTGTCCAGCTTCAAGAGTTCACTGTCCAGCCAAGAGCGGAAGTCTTGTCGCTGGGAGACTCGCTCTTTCAACTCGCGGTCATCGATGATGCGGCCTTCCTGGGTGTCAACCAGCAGCATACGACCGGGTTGCAGACGACCCTTTTGCACCACACGCTCAGGCTCTACGCTGATGGTACCAACCTCGGAAGCGCAGATGATACGGTCGTCGTCCATGACATAGAACCGGCAAGGTCGAAGCCCGTTTCGGTCGAGGTTAGCACCGCAGAAGCGACCATCGGCAAAGGTGAAAAGGGCAGGGCCATCCCATGGCTCCATTTGGCACGCGGCCCACTCGTAGAAAGCGGCCTTCTTGGGATCCATGTGGGCATTATCCTGCCACGCCTCCGGGACCATCAGCATAACAGCCTCCGGCAAGGAAAGCACACCATTGATGGTGAGCAGCTCGACCACATTGTCAAAAGCAGCAGAATCAGAGCCACCATCTTCGACGATAGGATACAGCATCTCCAACTCTTCCGCAAACACATCCGACTGCATCACACCCTCACGAGCCCTCATCCAGTTCTTGTTGCCACGCAGGGTGTTGATTTCGCCTAGGTAAAAGTCAGTACCCCCATTCAGCTAGCCAAGGAGTGGTTCGCTCACCGTTGTGAGCAGCCCAGCGCAGAGGCTGCGCACGATCCCACGAGGGGAATGTGTTGGTAGAGAACCGAGAGTGCACGAGGGCAAAGTGCGCCTCGTAGTCGGCGTTTACCAGATCGTGGTAGTACTGGTAGACCTGAACAGGTGCAAGCTGGCCCTTGTAGACAATGTTCTTGTTGGACAGCGAGCAGATGTAGAACCAGTTGTGGAGGCCAATGGTGTGCGTGGCACGCTTCCGCAGCACGAATAGCTGGATCTCAAAGTGCCTGAAGTCGAATTTCTCGGCGTCGGTCATTTCTGGCGCATTCCCAGAGCCATAGTAAGACGCGAGCACCACGAAAGGCTGCAGGATGACAGGCTGACGACTGAGAGCAGCAGGCCCGAGCAGACTGGGATCAGTGGGAGGCTCTCGCCACCCCAGGATCCGCAGGCCCAGAGACTCGGCAATGTCTTCCAATTGCCGTTGCTGCTCCTGCAGCTTCTCAGGCTCGGGGTTGAAGAACAAGTTGCCCACAGCGTACTGTCCGGGAGGGGGCAGTTTGATGCCGACATCACGCTCGAAGTTCTTGATGAAGAACTTGAAGGGGATCGATGTCATAACACCAGCGCCATCACCGTCCCGAGCATCAGATCCCACCGCACCTCGATGGGTCATGTTGCAGAGAAGGTTGCGGGCTAGAACTTGTCAGTTTGGGCTCAGACTCGGTTCCGGGCCATTTTCTTTACTCACCATCGCTGACAATCTTGTGGCTTGCCTTGCCCTTGATGTGGCTATATGCCGTTAGTTCAATGTACGAGTAGCCGGTCACATAAGACTACGCACCAGGCAAAACCGACACCGCACGCATCTTTCTCGAGTTCAGGATCGTAAAGTCCCCTGATTACACCAGTTAGCAAGGACCTCCGTGAAGAGCAAAGAAAGATACTTACTGCTTCACCGGCAGGGCACCGGCCCAAGAGCCGTTGCCCTCTTCCTGATATTCATAGGGATGGTACGCTTCGGTTTCAGCCAGTAAATGTTGGTCTCTGTCGTCGAACTCAGTAACCACGCCCATGCTAGGCCACCACTCCTAATTTCCTGGGTGGGTTAAAAAGTCACTGGAGGACTCGAGACTCGTCTCTGACAGTAGCCGAGATGAGCCAGCTGTTTAGTTTTGAGAGCAGCAGCGCTGCTCTTGTGGGCTAGACTGGTAGGGAAAGCATTGTTAGCAAACGGATAGTTTCTCAACTCATGATCAGTCGTAATCACTGGAAAGCCAGAAGAGATGTTCGCCAGAATTTTGGATAGACATCCGGTCGCAGCCCCGAAGCGGTAGATGTTCGAGTGAAGCCATTGATTTGGGGACTCGATATATTCCCAGGGTGAAAGCTGCGCAGGCATGTGTGAACGGGAATGCGCGCAACCGAGAACGCAGGCCCAAGCTTCCCAGCGGGGTCGGTCATGCCCAGCTCCAAGAGCCTCACATAAACCCCACCACCAGCCTTGGGATAGCTTGTGATACACGATCTCACCGCACAGATCCCGAGTATTTGCCTCTTCTGGGTTTTTTTTTATACAACCGTTTCTTCCGGCTGCGTTGGGCAAGACGTGCTCTCACAGGGTCGTGGGACCGAAAGCTATGCCCGCACAGGATCGCTGATCCCACAGCCATGCCCTAAGTTGAGGACGGGAATGACTTTGTGTGAAATCGCTCCTCTTCGGCTGGTCTGCGCATGCGGAGAAACCCGTCGAGTGAGCCCCCCGGGCCGGGTTGGCAAGTCTGGCGCGAGCGATGCGAGGTGTGGCACCGACCAATGAGAGCAAATCGGTGTAGAGCTCATCGTGCAGCTACAGCGCAGCCTCTGATAAGAATGGCATATTTTGTTCTTATTTTGCCCGGCTTCTCCGCATTGCTTGTCGCAGAGGCGCCACGAGGATCTACGCCGACGTGAGGGCACGACATCTGCTCACGCTCCACAGCCGCTGTCTCGCAGAGAGAATGGGGCGGGCAAGCATTCGGGGACCGAACTGCCGCTGGGTGCTGTCGATCCGACCGGAGGAAGCTGGGTAGATACGGCATTATGTTGACTTTGCCACGCGTAACACGAAATATCGGACTCCTTGGTGGGTAGAGCAAGGCGGGCGGGCGGGCGTGAGGGCGAAAGGCGTGTGGGCTGGCTCCCATCTCTCCACGGCGCAGGCTAACATGTGAATGAGACTTTCAACTACTACTTACTTGGAAAAGTTGTGTGGGTGGTTTTCCAGCGAAGACGCGGAGGCTTGCGGGGTGAGCGAGTGCTAGGGATAAGCGCCAGAGTCTGTGAGAGAGCAGGCAGGCACTAAGTGTGTGTGTGGTGGTGAAGAGAAGGGGGGAGAGACAGGAAAAAGTTTGGCCACAGAAGGGGGACTAGACTTTATGGATGGGATGGCGTGGGAGCCGTGGGAGAGCTAGGATGGGCTGGCAGGCTCAGGCT